>PVKN010016784.1:0-17687 GCA_004027915.1 Capromys pilorides | reverse complement strand
TTGAATGAGCTATATAGGAAAGAAATAGAATGCATGAAGCAGATTCAAAGTGCTATACAGGAAATTAAAACCTCAATCACAAGCTAGCAAAACCATTTCAATGAAAGTGAAAATAGATTTTCAGACCTTGAAGACACTATTGCAGCTAGTGAAAAGGTAAGAAAAGATCTCTTAAAAATAACTAGGATGCAGGGAAAAAAATTAAACATCTGCAAGATGATGCAAAGATGAACAACGTAAAACTAATAGGCATCAATGAGAAAGGAGTCAATACAAATGATATAAAAAAATATGGACAGAAGTAATGGCAGAAAACTTCCCAAATGGGGAAACAATCTGACATTCAGGTAACCAAAGCATATAGAACTCCAAATAACTTCAACCCAATAAAACCACACCCAGGCATACAATAATCAAGATCCCAGAAATTCAGC
The DNA here is from genome assembly GCA_004027915.1 of Capromys pilorides. Lineage (NCBI taxonomy): Eukaryota > Metazoa > Chordata > Mammalia > Rodentia > Capromyidae > Capromys > Capromys pilorides. Next base: position 17,253 of record PVKN010016784.1, on the reverse strand, counting down.
ACAGGAACAGTATACTAAAAGCCACTAGAAAAGAGAAACAAATCACATTTTTAAAAAACCATCAGAATTATGACATATTTCTCCAAACAAACCATCAAGTCAAGAAGAGCATGGAGCAAAGTACTACAAATCTTGCAAGAAAACAAATTCTAGCCCAGACTGCTATATGCTGTAAAATTCTTTTATGTGTAATGGAGAAGTGAAATACTTCCAGGACAAAAAACAACTAAAGAATTTCATGATGACAAAGCCAGTGCTACACAGGCTACTAAAAGATATTGTAGAGAGGGATCAAAATGACCACAACTCCATGAATAAGAAAGGAAAAAAACCCACCAAATAGGGCACACCATTAAACACAGAAAAAGAGGTGTACAACAGCAATCTTTCAATTATTCTTTTGTATACAGCAGCAGAATATGTCCATCAGCATATTCTATGAATGAACTTCTCCTGCACCCTATTGGTCATGATTCTGTCCAGGTCTACAGGGTGGATATCAAGGAAATAGCAGTAGCTTAGTCACACAAGTAACACCTGGCCACTAGCAAGTGTCATAGACACTGTCCATGTCCATGACATGCTAGAAATTTGTGCAATAGCCTATCTTCAAACTATTAGAAGTGCTGGTCATATATTTGCCATTCCAGTCTTTATGTTATGTTTTATTCTTAGTAATTATTTCCTATCATGGAAACTTTTTTTAGTTGATATTTTTGTATGTATTAACCTATTCAAATACTATGTGAATACTCTGAATTGATCACAGATTTGTACATATGATCCACTACATTCTGGCCTCTTAGTAGGACTCACAATTTAATTTTAATTTTGGAACATTGTTTTGAAATATCTAATTTTTAATTAATATTTAATTTTATGAACACTAAAAAATATTTCTTAAAAAATGAACAAGAGCAGGCCATGAACAAGGGAAGTATGCCATGAACCAAGGATTAATACAGTCCCCTAAAGAACACCCTCATATAAAAGAGAACTTTATAAAAAGCAAAGATTTTAAAGAGCAAATGAATTAAAGAAGCAAGATTGAAATTAGAATGTATTTAACTCATTGACATAAATGAGCAGGTGACAGATTAGTTCAAATTACATCTGTTCTTTAAAGTAAGTACCCAGCGCCTGATTACCACGTCACTGTTACATCAGTAGCTCATTCAAGTTGAAAGTTTAAACTTACCTTTACAGAGAAACTTTCTAACTCTAGCTTTTTGTTAATCTAGACTGACTGCCTCATTAATCCATGCTAGTAAAGGTTTTACTTTATAAGACCAATGTAAATCCTTTCCAGAACTCTGTAGGTATAATATTTATAGGCATTTATATGGCCTGATAAAAGAAAGAGCCTCTTGTTTCATTCTGTAGTAGCAGCACCCTGAAGAGGTGTGCTGCGTGAGGGTACACTCCCTGCCAGAGCCAATGCTGAGCCTGGAGGTACACACATGAGTCCTATCTACCATTCTCAGCCTTACAGAAGGAGCTCATCATGTAGAGTGTGTAACAAATATGTGAATTACTAATTTACCATAAGAGGAATGCTGTGATGAAGGTCTGAACAAAGTGTCCCAAGCCTCCCTTGATCTACACAGGGGTGAAAGAATGGTTTGAGGAGCTTTAGGAAGTGACAGTAAAGCTGCACCCTGATGGGTGAGGGTAGAACGGGTATTCAAGGCAGTAATTCATCACCAAACAAGGGCATTGAGGAAGGCAGGCCCAAAGCCTTCCAGATGTTAGGTGATGTGTTCAAGGGGATGCCAATCTGTCCCTTGCCAAGGGATTGTAGCCTTCTGCATCTCAGTCCTTCAGCTGCTGCCTCTTTTTGGCAAACTCCAAAGGCAGGTTCCCATTAAGAGGGGGTGGGGTTGCCTGGTGGAACCCTTCCCCTTGCAAGGTGCTAGTTTCTAAGAGACAGGCACAGCCTTGTCTGTGAAGCACCACACTCAGCCCTGGGTCTGTCACTTTGAGTGAAAGAAAGCTGATGTCCTGGGAGGGACTGGAGCACAGAGATTTATGGTGTTGGGAATGAATGGGACACATGTGACTCTGGCCTTGTACCTCTTGTTCTTGAATTTGGATTTCTTTCAAAAGGCTGAGAATGGAATGAATTCAGAAGATTTGGTAAGCTTCTTAGTGTAAGCCAGCAGCTTAGAGAGGATCAGTGTAGCTGGGCTTGCGTGACCTCTGAGATAGCTCCAGTTGAGTCCTCTTTTGTGTTTATCCTGACCTTACTATAAAGAACTCTTGAAATCATTAGATAAGAATTTTTCTGTTGTGCCTGGCATGGTGACACATATCTGTCATCCCAGCAGGAGGCTGAGGCAGGAGGATGACTATGACTGAGGCTTTCTCAAAAAAAAAAAAAAATAGTTTTCAAGTTACACATGAGAGCAGGGTTATCTGGGCATTGATAGAATCTACTGGAGACAAACAGACAGCACTGACACAGGGAAAGCTGTCATAGCCTGTCATTAGGCAAGTATGAGGGCTTGAGGCTCTGAATGGCTGGGGATACCTGGGCTGGGGCGGGAGACCCCTGCTCCTGTGCTCTGGGATAGGAGCCAGCTTTGCAGAGTCCTTGAAGCTATGGCAGAGAGCAGCACTGTTGACAATCAGACATGTCTCTTTTCATCTCTTGTCCTATCCCCTTTGTCCATGGTTCCAAAGCTGGGAGTGGGATGTCTGCTGGACAAGGGCCAGAAGGAGAAGAACAGGATGGATTCTGATGCAGTTGATCAATCCCAACATTGCCTTTCTTGGTGCCCGCCCCAACTGTGGCTGTCTGTTGCCACAACCAATCATACAAAAACTGTTTGAACTTATCAAATCTCAGTATCTCTGACTTCAGATGTCTTGGCCTTTGCTCCAGTAAAATTCCCTGGTCTTTTCTTTTTCGTTGATTCTGTACAGCTCTATCCAACAATCAATATTTAAAATGTGTAATGTGTGACTCTCGACTTATCTTGCTTTGAGAAAATAACCCAAGTTCCTCCTTGAAGTGGTTGAATTGTTTCTCATCCTTGTTGTACTTTTATGATTTGAACCTGGTGATAAGGAGGCTTTGAAGGGAACGTCTTTAACCATGTCATACCCTAAGTTCATCCTGAGCTCGTGGAGTGTTCCTCTGATAATGCCATGTAGCACCCAGGACCCCAGGGGCTTAGAGTCAGGGGTCTTTATGTCTTGTCCTGGGTCTGCAGGTCTCCTGGTGTGGTTCTTCTCTTGTCTTCCTATTAGGTCTGGGTCAGCTGCGGTCAGTGGGGAGTGACAGAAGTTCTTCTTATGGCAGAAGTCAGGATGGCAAGAGACTCAACAAAACAGGGAGGCACCTTCCGAGTCTCTAACTCACCTCTCATCCTCTCCCACCCCATAGGCTGGAGCATCAGGCTGAGCATTAGTGTGGCAGTGATGTGCTCTTCCCACAAGGATGGGTGGGGCTAAAGGATGCTGTCATTGTTACCCTTCTCTCCTTGCTGGGACAAATACCCAACACCCAAAATGAAGGAAGAAAGGTTTATTTAGCTCACAGTTACTGGAGGGTTCAGTCCATACTCAGCTGGCTGCAAGGCAGTGTGACACATGGCTCTTTCATGGCAGGCACAAAGAGGAGAAAGTGAAGGAAATGGCAGCAGCTCACGCAGCTAGCCAGCCTCTTACCCCTCCCCACAATGTAATGCAAATTATCTGCCTCAGGGCAGGTGCAGCATCCAAACCCACAATAATCAATCAAAACTCAGAAGCTGCCCCCTGATTACATGAGGCTTTAGGGGGGATGTCTAGGCACAAACCATAACACATGCTAAAGCCTCTGCCTCATGCTACTGCAGCAGGGGCCAGGGACAGCCCTAAACGTGCCCTTGCTCCATTCCACACCAATCTGCATATTTCTCAGCTTAACACTGACACCCATGCACACCTTCATCCTACCCACAGTTCTCATCTTCTTGCTCCAGAATTGGGGGCAAAGGTTCATGTCCTGGCCAGCATCACCATTGATTTCTATATTTACCTCCTCTGATTTCAGGCAGTTCTCCTCAAACTCAGCAAATCTGAAACCAGACCTTTCCTGATGCAGCACTTCAGTAAAGGCAGGCCTTTATTCACAATTATTTTGCCCACTAATTTCAAAGTCTTCACCTTCCCCAACCCAAAGAGCCTTAGTTTTGAATCATTTGTCCCTAAATCTTTCTATCTTCATTGTTGTCTACTTATTTTTTAATTATTTTTTTATGTATTTAGTACAGTGTCTACAGGTTCTCACTACATAGATCAGAATCATAGTGATCCTCCTGTTTTCAGCCTCCCAAACGCTGGAATTATAGTTCCATCATTGTCTCAGCGTGCCCCAGGGGGCAGAGCCAGCACAGCATGCTGGGGATCAAACCTGGGCCACTGCACTCTGCCTCAGCAGGCACTTTAGTCTGCTGAACTATCTGGCTGACCCTTGTTACTATCTCTTTAATCAGTTACTAGCTCCTGCCTGATCCTACCCATCCTCTCTCAGAATCACTCCATGTCTCTCAGTGTACCCAGCTCTAACTGGAATAGGCCTCTCCCCAGCATGGCCTTCATGCTTCCTGCTTCCTCCTGCTGCAGTGCTCTGGCTTAGGGCTGCTGGGAGCATTTACCAGAGGCTCACAATTATCCATCTGCTTGCACACATCAGGCACAGAGAATGGAGGTGACCAGCCAGGACTGCCTGTTGGTGAGGTGGCTACCGAGCCCCTCTGCTCCATACTGTATGGCCCACTCTTGCTCCTGGTACTAGCCCTCTGTGCCAGAGTCCCAGCTTCCCTTGTACCTTGGTGTCATGAGAATTTCAGTGAGTTTGCATTTGCCACTTTCTTCTTGCTAGTGAGGGTTCCCTTATGATCCATACCCCAGGACATGGCCTTTTCTAGATGTCTTTTGCACAGGGCAAAGGCAGAAATCATTCCTCAGGTGGGTAGGAGCCAAAGTGGGAGGCAGGACTGGCTCAAGTGAAAGATGACTGGTGAGAGGCTGACCCACACATGCTTTGTCCCTTTTTCTATTTCCCAACCAAGATTAGAAAGGCTGGGTGCGTAGTACATAGAATCCAGTGAATTTGTTGGCTAGCTAGAATTCTAATAATATAGATGGAAAGTCTCCAGCAGTGACTATCCTGAAGGTGGAGGGAAGCTGACTGTGATCGTGCCTTACCTCTGCATTGCCAGATCCTGGTGGTCCCCAAAATGGGAGAGGCCCTGGGGAATGCCATTGGAATGAATGGATAAGAGGGGAGGGAAGAAAAACTCCTGGGCCTTGTGTTTTCTGATTCCTCAACCCCTATAATTTTTTTTTTTTTTTAGAAGAGTGACTTAAATACAAAGTGCATTTGGAAGAGTTAAAAAATAATGTTTATTGAAAGTGTTCATGTTTGTTTGACCAATCTTGCATACTTATATCTATTAATCTAAACAGATTTGATGATGAAAATATGTAATACAATCATTGTTAGATTTTTCTTGTTTTGAAATTCTGTACTGTATGTACTCTTGCTTGTTACTGTTTTTCTATCTTTGTTTCTGCTATTTTTGTTCTTTAAAATAAAATCAAATCTGATATATATATATATATAAAAGAAAACTCCTGGGGTCTTGGGGGACACAACAACCACATCTCCTGAACACAAAGCATAGCACCATTAATTTCATCAGTGTGACAAAGCACGATGCAAATGACTTTGTGGAATTAATAGTTATATCTTGTCTTTTGCTAGCCCTTTCCTACCTACTTCTTCCAAGAAGTACCATAAGAACCCATTATCCTGGGTGCTCAAACAGGTGGACTTACCCAGATCATAGGTTACTGGCCAACTTTGAACTAACATCTACATTACTCCAAGGCCAGTACACAAACTCCTGTGATTCCTAGTTACGCATTAGGTTGAGACTTGTTGAGACATCAAAAGTAATGAGATGTTCTTTCCTGGCTTTTGGCAGACTTATGCTAATGCAGTGAAGAGTCTCTGCTAACAAGGAAGGAGAGACAGAATTGATTTAAGGATCTTTCCATTAAGAAGATGAGCTGGCTGATGCAGACAAAATTATCTTCACAAACATCTACTTAATTCCTGTGTTCACTTTCTGTTAATTAGAGACATCATGAGATCACACTTCTTTTTCTGCCAGCACTAATGAACATCTCCTGAAATTAGAAAAATTTGTATGTCTTTCCTACCTTGAGTTGGGACCCAGTTTTCCTGTACTCATTCTTCGAGGTCCCAACACCAGGAGGAGCTCAGGTCCTTTTTGTGTCTTTGTCTCCTGTCTCATGGTGGCTCAAGCAACAGTGATGTGCCTCCCTAAGACCAAAAGTCAGGGCTTTGGATCCTGACATATCCACAAAAAAAAAAAAAAAATCAGACCAGAGCATGATGTTACTTTTATTCATTGCTGGCACAAATATCCGACACTCAAAATGAAGGAAGGAAAGGTTTATTTAGCTCACAGTTGCTGGAGGTTTCAGTCCACATTCATCTGGCCCAAGGCTGAGTGGAACAGGGCAGAGAGCATCTAGTTCATGGTGGTGGAACAGGAACAATCGCGACAGAGGAAGTCCCTGTCCCATGATTGCATGAGGCTTTGGGGGGACAAATAGACATAAACCATAACATTCCACCCTTGGACCCCCAAAGTCTCATGCACATCCCTTTGCGCAAAAGACATTTTAGTCCATCTGGAAGAGTTGCCAAAGTCCCAACAGTTTCAGCATTGCTGAAAAGTACAAGTTCCAAGTCTCCTCCAAGATCCAAGGCAAACTCAACTGTGAGCCCCTGTACAAAAGAAAAGTTAAACACATCCAACATTCAAAGGTACAAGATAAACATTACAAATCCAAAAGTTGCAAACAACAAGATAATACAAAACACTGGAACCTACACATGTCCAAAATCCAGCAGGGTAAACATTAAATCCCATAGTTTCAACTGGAACATTCAAAGCAGTCTGCACTGAGTTGTGAGCTCCAAAGACCTTACATGCCTCCACCCCTACAGCACTCTTGGTGGTAGTTTTCATGGTTTCTCTCTTAGGCCAGATTTGCTCCCTCTTTGCGGTTTCCCTTCGACGATCCACGATTCTGGCTTTTCCAAACTTCTGGGGTTTCCACTGAATAAGCTTCTCACTCTCTGCTTCACACACTGCCTTCTCAGGGGCACACTGCCTGGCCTCCCAGACCTTCTTCTGAATTCGAGGTGGAAGCCTTCTTAACCTAACAACTCTTGCATTCTGAATGCACCTAAAACCAATGCCATGTGGATGATGCCAAGGTCTGCTGCCAGCTGGAGCAGTAGCCAGGCTTCCTTCTCTCTTGGTTGTAGGGGTGGAATGCCTAGATGATGAACACTCTGACCTTGATTCCGAGGAACAAATTCTCCATACCAGCACCATTTTGGAATTTGGTTTGGCCACTGCCGCCATTCTGGTACTTGGGTCTCTGCAATTTTGTTCTCAAGGCAAAGCCTCTCTCCTTTGCAATTCTGGGGCTGCAAAGGGCAGAGAGCTGCCACCTCCTGTGATGCCCTCAGGCCATCCCTTTGATTCTCTGGTTCCTTCCCAGCAATGGAGATCCTTTCAGCGCCATTTTTGCAATTCACAGCTTTCCTGGTTCTTCCTTTCGGGCCAAACTCGCAATATTTTAAATCATCCTGCTTGGCTCTTTGCTCTTGATTTTCAACATAAATCTGGCTAAAAGCCGCCAATAACAACCATGCCACTGCCCCAATAGTTCGCTGCTTTGAAATATCTCTTGAAAGATTAATCAGTCTGCCATGCTTAATCTCAGTCTTGGGCAAAGTCTCTGGGCACAAGCAAAATTCTGATAGACTTTCAGCCAATCCATAGCACAAATGATCTGGAGTCCAATGACCAATGCTATCCTTTTTCCCAGCAGACACCTCCTCAACCTGGTCTTTACAGGCTGGCCTTCTATCAGTCTTCTGGTTTGAATTCTGACCAGAATCTCCTCTACAGAACAGCTGAAGCTTTTCCAGCTCTTCGCAAGTAGAAGACCTCTCCAAATATTTGCTATCTCTGCTCATAAGCCATTCTTTATACCCAGGCTTTAAGCCAGTCTTCTGGTCTGAGTTCTGACTAGAATCTCCCAGCTGAAGCTTTTCCAGTGCTTTGTTTGTAGGCGACATCTCTGAACCTTTCCTATCTCTTCCATAAACCATTCCCAAAAGCTCGTAGTCCACATGGTCAGAGTCACAGCAACAACCCCACTTCTCTGGTACCAAGTTCTGTCTTAGTTACTTTTACTCATTGCTGGGACAAATGCCTGACACTCAAAATGAAGAAAGGAAAGTTTATTTAGCTCACAGTTGCTGGAGGTTTCAGTCCATATTCATCTGGCCCAAGGCTGAGTGGAACAGGGCAGAGAGCATCTAGTTCATGGTGGTGGAACAGGAACAATCGTGACAGAGGAAACCGACCAACCAGGGTGCAGAGAGCAACAGCTTGAGTCTGTCTCTCTGTCTCTATATTACATTCAGGCTCTCTGCTTCAGCCTACCTGCCTTCAGCCTATCTGCCACACCCATAATCCTAGAAGGACTCAGACCCATGGTCCCATCAGTACTAAAACACATAATCCAAGTGGATCATGAGTCAGGTCTCAAACTCTAGAAGTCCCTGTCCCATGGTTGCATGAGGCTTTGGGGGGCAAATAGACATAAATCATAACACATGACTTGTAGATTGCTCTGCAGACTAATATATATTTGTAAATATATGTTGTGTACAATTTAGACTGATGAAGTTGAAACTACAGGTGTCACATATTGATCCTCACCTCAGGGTGAGCAACAGCCTTTCTTGCTGACGACTAAGTGGAGACAGAGTGATACACAGCATTAATTTTCTTCATTCCCCTATCTATTTCAAGTCATCTCTTTCTTACACACTTGCTGCTTTTTTTCACACTTGCTTCTTTTTTTTTCGTACTTGCTTCTTAATGATGCTTTGATGTCATGTCCCTGTGGAGGGCTTAAGAAATCCCTGTTGGTTTGTTTCCAAAAAAAAAAACTCTCGTAGGTCTGGGTAGTTTTGCAATTGTGGGTTTTACTCTTTTCCCAGCTCTCAGCACCCTGTGCATTTCCAGCCATCTATAATTGCATTAAATGTGAGTGGGCTCATTTGATAATGTTAGTCTCTCCCATTGGACTGGAAGTCCATAGAGGGTAAAGGTTGGATCTGTCCAAACTACCATCAGTATGGTGCCTGCAACCTGACTGGCTCTCAGGGGAGAGTCATTGAATGACTAATGAAGTGAGTCTACCTGCTTTCCCCATGTAAGTATGCTGTTTATTCATAATAATGCCAAAGCTGAAGTTGGGGAACTTTTGCTAAAATGGGACAAGCTATACTATAGGAAAAAAAAAAAAAAAAATTTCCCAAAGAAGATGCATACTGAGCAAACTGGCCCCAAACTAGCACGAAATGGAAAGGAAAAAGGGAGCATGCATGCGTGCGTGCGTGCATGTGCGTGCATGCATGCGTGCGTGCGTGCGTGCGTGCGTGTGTGTGTGTGTGTGTGTATAAAGTTCCAAACTAGTGTAGGCTAAGGTTTTAATGTATTTTTATTCTCTGCTTCCACTTACTTTGGTTCAATATTGAGTTCTAAGCCCTAGAGATAAAAATGCAATAGTGTTTTTAGTGAATAAGGACTTTGGAATATGTTAGTTTCGTATGTTAGAAGTGGATAAGTTTAAACGAGACAGAGAATTATAGTTGGAAGAAAGTTGCAAAAAAGGCTGGAAGCCATTTGTCTACATTGTCTTTGTAAGTGAATCTAGCAAGTAAGAGGCTCCATATTCTGTATTATACTATCATCTTAGCTATCCAGCAGATAGGATTTCCCAGCAGATAGATAGGATTTTGATTTAATCTTACACTAGTGAATAATATTAACATACCAAGGTACATAAGCTGCCTGGCTGAGTGTGCCGTCATGCCAAGATACTGCTTGTGTTTTAGCTGTTACCCCTTGTTAGGACCTGTTTGCTTGCTGCTTTTTGAGCAAAGAAAAGCAAAATGGCCACTTTGGGGGTATTTTCCATAGGTACCTGAGTTCATTAGATGCTGGTAGCATTCTATGAGGTGGCAGTGGTGATCCCTGCCTTACACTATACCAGCCAAAGCTCAGAGTGGTTCAGAAATTGTCCAGACGTTAAGCCTGGTGCCACACACCTGTAATCACAGGACTTGAGAATCTGAGACCAGAGGATTGCCACAAGTTTAAGATCAGCCTAAACTATAAGGCCAAATTGAACTATATAGTGATATCTTGTCTGAAAAGAGAAAGGGAGAGGAAAAGAAAAGGAGGGGAAGGAGAAGGGATGGGAAGGGAGGGAGAGAAGAGAAAAGGAAGAGAAGAGAGGATGGGTCAGGGAGGAGAGAAGAGAAAGGGGCAGGGAAGGGAGAGGGAAAGAAAGAAAGGGGAAGAAGGGAAGGAGAAAGGAAGGGAGAGGTGGGAAAGAGGGGAGATGGGGAGGGGAGGGGGAAGGGGAAGGGAGGAGTTGTTTAGTCACTCACAGCTATGTAAATAATGGAACTGGAATATGAGCTTTAGAGAACTATCAAAATCAGAGTCTCCTATGTCTCTGAAATTGTGTGTTCAGATTATTTTGGTTGAGGATAAGAAAGAAACTAAAAGACAATAATTCGTTACTGCCTCACTAGACTTTTCTGTCCTTTTGGAAATTTTGGTAGAGTTTTCCTGTCTTCTTCTGGAAATTCCCTTTTGGTCTTGAAGTACTGAGAAATCTCCCATTTCACTGACCTTAAGCATACAGTGGAAGAAAGAAAAATGTAGAAAACTATGCAGGATGAAAGGCAGAGAAATAGTCACTGGGCAGTCTGACACATCAATTTAAAAATCTTACTATAGTCAATTTCAAAGTAAGAACAGTTTTCACTTGAAGAAACAGCAGTTCTTTAGTTTGAAGAATTTTCTCAGAAAAATAAATCCATTATCCTGGCTGTTTCTTGAGGGAAAAAAAGAGTTCATATCAAGCCACACACATTATGAAAAAAATAACTTAGCAGTCCTTGAAAATTTACCTATTTCCCATTCAAACATTTAAGTGATTGTTTAATCTTACATACAATTCCCTGATCTCCCCCTAAGTAATTGCTTTGGTGATTTTTGTTCAACCTAGAAATAGACTTGAATCGGCAGCATATTTGACTTCATTTGAAAGAAAGAAGCAATTTTAAAGCAATAGAAATCTCAAGTTCAAACTGTATGTCCATGGGGACTCAAGGAGAGAGGAAAAGAGGGAAATGCTGCATGGAATGTGGTGTCTGCTCTAACTGGGACAGTGGCATTGTCACACAGACATTGTGTAGGTAACAACTGCTTGGTACCTTAGCATAAGATGCCTTGCTTAATCTTTACAGTAGCCCTTGGAAATGGGATGGCAAACCATTAGGATCCCTTTTTGTAAGACAGAGAAATTGAGTCTCAAAGACAGCTAATAGTAAACAGAATTAAACCTTGAATCTAGGTCTTCAGCCTGCAGTCCCCAGTCTTTCTAGTAGACTGTTGCTTTTAAGGGGCAGCACTGACTATGGTTATGTTATTAGAAAGATCTGCAAAGGCTGAGGTACCGTTTCTGACTATGAGGGAGTTTTCCTATGTTGGAGACATGTGGGTATTGCCTGGATCTTACAGCACTATTTATAGGAATAGAATCTGAGCTGCAGTAATGACTCTCTGAATTATTTGCTGCTGTAACACTAAGATTTGCAGATAAGTTAAGCTTAAGTCTGCAGTATATGAATAACTGATCTAGTGTGGGCATGTGGGTTCCAGGATAAATCTGAAGCTACTTAAATCAATGTGGGAGAAGAAGCAGGTAGCAAAGAGGAGATAAATAAGATGTCAGTGTGATACAGGTCTACTTTAAAGACCAGCCATGAACTATTTGGAGTTAAAATAGTGTGGACCATTGTAAAAGCATTTTCCCAAGTGAGTTAATCTTGTGTCTCCATAGTTTGAAGTCTAATATCTTTTTATCCTTACTCAGAAACTGTTGACTAAGTATCCCGATTGTGCCAGGTACTATGCTGGACCCCAAAGGAAAAAAAAAGAATCACACTCCTGTCCTGGAAGAGCTCCTAGATGGGTAGACTTGTAGGTGTTAGCAGTAGTGACACTGGAAAATGGAAGTGAAGTGTCACATAATACTCATTGATGACGGGCATCACTTACCTGCCCCCATAATTGCAGATCTCTTATTTTCAGTATTGCATAGTATAGGACATATGTTTATCAATCTGTTGAGACAATCTAATTATTAAGACAATCACCTATTCACTCAGCTAATGTTGGTTAAATGCAGATCATGTGCCTCTTCCTCTTCTGGAATTGAGGTTGCAGAGATTAACTCAATACTTCTGCTGCTCTGAGGAGCCCTTAGTCTGATAGGACAGAAAACAATAAGCAAAATGCCAGTGCTGACTCTGGCACTTGCTAGGAAGTAATTTAATCTTATGGAGTTTTTGTAACAATAATACTGTACATGTATAGGAGCAATATATAAATACAGAGACAGAGGTCCTAAAAAGCACAGTGGAGCCCTGTGAGTCAGAAGGCTTCATATAATTGCCATTGTCAGTCATTATGAGAAGAGGGTTAGGATTAGATTCCCAAAGGCACACAGTCTTTGGGAAAGTGCTGTTTAAAGTGCACCTGGAGATGCAGTGGACTTTGGCCAGTTCAAACGCAGGTGGAAGGGGCAGCCCAAGCTGCGGCAGGGGCTGCGTGTTGGCCACACCAAGGGAGACGCAGGAGGAAAGCTCAAGTGGACAATAAGACACAGAAATACCTGAAACAAGAATATACGGGAAAGAAGCTTAAGAGGAATGAGGGGACCAGGCGCTGGGTAGCCAGGCAGGTGTGTGTCCCTGCAGCAGGGTGGGAGTGTGTGCGCCGATATCATCCCATGAAAGCTCAAGGTCATCGTTCCCTCTTCACTTGTGGTGTCCTAGGTTAGTATTTCCACAGAATGTTATTTTAAGAGGAAAAAGAGCTATTGTAAAGCCTTTATGTATGAGCTCACTTATATGTGGTATCTAAAACATTGAAACTGATCAGAACAGAAAGTAGAATGATGGTTACTGGGAGTTCGGGGTAGAGAAAATGGGGAGACAGAAGTTAAAGAGTACAAAATTTCAGTCATATAGAATGGTAATTCTAGAGAACTAATATACAGCATTGTAACTAAAGTTAATTATGCCATATTTTATACTGAGATTTTCTAAAAGAATGGATCTGAACTAGATTTACCACCCTTACTGTTACAGTCATAACATGCGTGTGCACTGCCATGTACATGCGTGCACACACACACACACCTGCACACATGCAGTAACTTAGTGAAGCCATGGATATACTAAATAATTTTGTTGTGGCAATCATTTCAAAATATATTCATGAATTAACATATCCAACACACATATCAAACTATTCCACACACTTGAATATATATAACTTTTGTCATTTCTACCTCAGCTTATTTCTGTTTTTTTTAACATCATGTCAAGTATCTGTCATTAAGCAAGAAGTAGTGTGTTTGTGAAGCAGGGATCCTCCATTTTTAGTTCTAAAGAAAATTAATATTCTGGGTCGATCCAGAAAATGCTGTAAGAATAAATCAAGCACAAAATGCACCTAGTAATGTCCTTGGTGGTGTCGGCAGGAAGTTACCTCCCTGCGATCGCCGTGCAGGAAGACGTCACAGTCTAAGCTGTGCCTTGATGTGCCGACCCCAGTCCATGCTCTTTAAAACTGCATGGCTGGACAGTGGGAGCTGCAGCCCGGGCTGGATTCAAGCTCTCCTCCCATCCAGCTTTATTTTAGAATTAAAGTTAAATGCTCTTGTCATGGTGTCACTAAAAATAAATTAAAAAGTAAGTGAATAAATGGCTTCCTTTTTCTGAAGGGCAGATGAGGATGTGACTTTGTCTTTAAGTTCTGCAGTGGCGAGGCTGTCAAAGGAGCTTTCAGGTTCTTGGCTTAACCAGAAAAAGAAAAACAAACAAACAACAACAAAAAAAAAAACATGTTTTCTTAAATTATTTTGGCCAATAATTTCTTAAAAGAAAAATGATCACAGTTAGCATGCCTGACCCTGTTGGCCTGACCATTTCATGAAGAAGAATAGCATTACTATGGCAGGGCAGCCTAGAAGGAATGTCTTTAGCCTGCTCTGGCTGAAGCCGCTCAGTGACCTCAGGGCGTGCAGTCAGTTGGCAGAAAAGGAAGAATCGAGGGCTAAGTATGGAGATTGTGAACTGTGGCTAAGGACCCGGTACTTTGTTCAGCATCTGGGAGGTTTTACTTCCTTCTTTGGAAGAATCTCATCTTGGTGGGAAGTGTAATTATCCTCACATATACCTCTTTGGGAAGAGAACGTGTGTCCGTAATCACTGAAAGGAAATACTCTGTGTGGTAACAGTCTGTCCTGGCTGACCTAGTGAGGTTTTGCTGTGGCTGCCAAGCCACTGTGCCTAAGCGCTGGCCAGTTTGAATACCAGAAGCATTGTTGGTTTCTGGAGGCCGTGCCGAAAGCCGCATGCTCCCGTGTATAAGGTATCAAAATGATGCATTGATCTAGCTCATTTTTATGGAGCTCCTCGCTCACTATTTAATTTTTCTTTTAATTTAGGGTAAGTGTTACTTGCACAGAGTGCCAAATTGTTCAAACAAAAGAGAAAATGGTGAACAGTCTTCCTCCCAACTCTTTCTTGCTTCCTGGCTCTCCTCTCTGGAGTTGGCAACAGGTTTTTACAGTTTCCTGGGCACCTTTCTGGAGATAGTCTCATTCATGTCTATTATGTCTGTCTCCTGGTTTCTTGAGGATAGCAATGTCTGTCTCCTGGTTTCTTGAGGATAGCAGTAGCATCAGAGAGTAAAAATGTTTTGCAGCTTTAATTCTAAACGTAAGGAAAATTTTTGAAATCCAGAGTTACTTGGGAGAGGGGAGCATTTGTCCTATTTAATAATAAAACAGTATACATAATATTTTATAGTAGTAAAATATTTATATTATATTTATATCTCATTTTACCCATTTTACACTAACAAATAGATAAAAGGTAGAGAATAGTTAAGAGTGGCAGAATTAGGCTTGAGGTCTTCTCCTGTTCCCACTCTTCTGTCCAGCATGGGGGATTCTGCATTGCTGTTTATTTTAAATTGTAAATGGAATCTGTTCTGATCTTCGAAATACTTTGCCTCCCACCTTCAATAAAGTATAGGAACGATATTGTAAAGTGTTAGTGAAGAAAACCCAGATATTGCAAGCTGCTATGCCACTTTTTAACGGCATAGCATTTTTTTTAGGACAGATAGGATTAACCCACCATAGCTGAGAAAACTGAGACACAGACACAAGGTAAATGACCAGGACTGTACAGCGCGACAGGGATGCAAGTGGGATTCCAGTCCAGCTCTGTGCCCGTTTCTGCCAAGCAGTGCTGCCTCCTCAGATTGCAGTGGCGAATATGGTTCTATTATTCCTGTACTAGATATTTTATTTACTTGAAGATCTAGCAAATATGTCAGTTTTAATTATTAGCAGCTATTAAAATATCATAAAAACTCAAGGGCTAAACTCCGTTAAAAAATATCACAGAACATCATTTTAAAAGATAAAATTCAGTCACTGCTTTCAGGACAGAGCCATCAAGTTAAAGGCACAGAAGTAAGACAAATAAGCATCAGGGCATAAATAACATGATCATAAAACCACACTCAGAAACAGAGTCAGAGAGATTTGAAGCAAAAGAGGCCCAGGAGGTT
Organism: Capromys pilorides; assembly: GCA_004027915.1. NCBI lineage: Eukaryota > Metazoa > Chordata > Mammalia > Rodentia > Capromyidae > Capromys > Capromys pilorides. The sequence continues at coordinate 1,408 of PVKN010016784.1, read as the reverse complement.
ATTTAGAGATTCCGTCCAAGCCTGAAGTCATCCTTTTCCCTCGGATTTGTGTGTCAGCGATACCACCAGCTTCCAAGACAGCAAACCCACAGACATGGAGTTTGAGGACATTCCTTCCACTGTTCCTTCATCTCCAGTCTCCTGAGGGGCAGCCTTGCAAATGAAGTTTAAAGTGCCCATCAATACGTGTTCTTCCCTCACCCAAAGGAAAATTAATAAGCACGTCAGTTCTTCCACTTCCATCCCCTTCCAACAGTGCTTATCCTGCTTCTTGTTCCATCAAATCTGAGCTAAAGAAAGGATAATAAACCAGATTTCTGAACCCCAGTCTCTGTGCAGTCCAGTTCAACAGACAATCTATAGGCAGAATACTGCTCCCTTCCCACTCCACCAAGTGCATAGCTCCCCACAGCCATGCCTACTGCTCCCTCCTTGTTCCTTTTCTTTCTGTCTATTCACATATCAGGCTCACATGCCTGTCCCTTTGCTTTTGCTTGGGCTGAAATCTTCATCCAGATGCCTTCCCATCACAGGAGCCACCCCAGGGGCATGGCTACAAAGTGTGTGAAGCTGTGCCTTTTGCATGGGTGCAGAGTTGGCATCATCCAGAGCTGTATACCATCCCTGATACAGTGAGTAGGTAAAATGTGGTGGGTACACATCACGGCATACTATGCAGCGAGGCATATTACAGCAGCTTCTCCCAAGGCAATCCTCCCACAAATAACAACTGAAAAAACTGGAGGAAAATACCAACTGCCTAATGATGCACAAAAGTCAACAAAACACACTGATATTGGAGAAGCATCAATACACAGAAGAAGGGAGTGTCAGAGTGTGTTTCTTACATTTATGGCTTTTAACCTATGATCAGAACATGGACAGTGGCCACATTTATCACTGAATACTGTAATAGAAAACCAAGGCCTTTCTAGTCCAGAAAACCAGATGATAGTGTGCAGGGAAAGCACCGCTTCTAGAAAATGAAGGGAGCATGTGTGTCCTGCAGTGGAAAGAGCTGGAGAACGGAAAGCCAGATTTTGTATATCGACTTTGAATCTGTGGTTGACCCCTAAATCACCAACATGCGGATAGACTTTAGCTAAAGATTTTAAAACTACATTGAAATTTGAGTTGTCACTCTGGAAATTATCTCTCCTATTTGAATCTCACTGAATCAAATGCCTGTTTTGAAAAAAAGAATCAGTACATTTTAGGTGAATATAACAATTCACATTACAACTTTCACAATGTTGAGGCTACTTTGCAAAATTCTTTGATCAGGAAAGAACCAGGAAAAGGTGACTTGTTTTCAAGAGAGACTATTCAGATGATGAGACAGACAAGGATTTCAAAGCAGCTATAACTGTGCTCAGTGAACTATGCTCAAAGGAAATAAAAATATGAC
>PVKN010016783.1:0-17687 GCA_004027915.1 Capromys pilorides | reverse complement strand
GGAGGAAGGGAGGGAGGGAGGGAGCGAGGGATGGAGGAATAGAGGGAGGGAGGGAAGGAGGGAGACAGAGACAGAGACACAGAAGCACAGAGACAGACCCTTTTGAGGTGGTTCTAGTGTTTGTTTGTTTGTTTGTTTGTTTTCAACTGCCAAGATTAAGCCCCATTAGTTTTAAAGATAGACTATCTGCTCTTACAGAGCTCAGAAACTCAGAAATAGCCATGTGGCTGCTTCTGGATCTAGTATAGCCAAGTGTATGATTAATCAGTGCCTAAGACTAAAAGGCTCACAATAGCTACATTCAAAATTTAATTTTAGGGGCTGGGGAGATAGCTCTGTGGCACAAGTGTCTGTCCAAAAAAACTTAATTTTTTGGTGGTATTTGGGATTGAATTCAAGCCGTTTGCACTGAACTCTTTTGATTTTGTTTTGTTTTGTTTTGTTTTGTTTTTGGTAGTGCTGGGGATTGAATTCAGGGCCTTGCACATGCTAGGCAAACACTCTACCACTGAGCTATACCCCCAGCCCACTGTACTGAATCCTTTTGAGACAGTGTCTCACTAAGTAGTTAAACCCAGGCTGGACTCAAACTCACAACCTTCCTACCTTGGCCTCTTAGAGTATTGGGATTATACGAATGCACCACCAAGGATTTAAGTGTGAAACCACTCTACTCTATGTACCTCTATGGACATAAAGATTAGGTACAAAATGCAGTGAGTGGAAAGAGGGAGGCAAGGCAGGCTTGGAAACACTAGATTACACTGCTTATCATACATACCTGAGGACTTCTTTCTTGGGGGTGGAGGTGGGAATGCTTCCTTATTTTTTTTATTAATACAATATTTATTATACACGGATTCCATTCATCATAGGGAATTTGTATCCTTGGACAATATGTCTTAATTCTTTCTTTTCCCACTCCCCTCTCCTCACTTCTACCCTTCTGGCCACTTCTAGATTCCAAGTTCAGTGCTGCTTTGCTTGGTCCTACTACAATGAAATCTCTGAACACACAAAGACTACATTATATACTTAGCTAGAAACCATTACTAATCATTAATCAGCAACAGGCAGCAAATCACAAGTGACACACAAAACACCCACAGATGTGGGTGTGGCCTCCAGCATACACACACCCCCACAACCTGACTCAGTCCAAGGCCTTGCGTCTCTCCCCAGACCCCACCTGGCTCCTGTCCGCTTCCTATTGGCCTCCCTTTTTGGTCTCATCCCCCATCAGCTCAAACTTATCTCTTCTTTTTAAGATAAATCAACATTTAGCAGATGCTTCCTTTTTAACCAAATCTTGTGTTTCCTTATCCTTAAAGTCAGATCAGTTTGTTTCATAGACCAAAGGAAATAAATATTTACCAAGTTCCTCCTTCACAGAGCGTTAAGTGGCATTTTCCCCTGAGATTCAGGGGCTTCCCTCACTTTAAATACAGCCCACCATTCTTGAAACTTTCTGGAGCAGTTCTGGAAATCCTCTTTCCTAAGTGTCTTTTTGGGGCTGCCTCAATGTCCTGAACCAATTCAAAATATTTATGGCACCCGCTGTCAAATAAAAGCATTACAGTGTGTTCTCATCCACTCTATTCACTGGGTCTGGTACTGTGTGACTTTTGCTTCTTCTCCAAAATCAGAACAATATGAAAGGAGAACGTGCTCAATCAGTTCAGGACATCCAACAGCAGTAACAGCTCAAGTGAAAACATGAACGAGATCTCCAGAACTGCTTCATAAAATGGCAAAGGATGGGACACACATGCATGTGCGCACATGCAGCGCACACAAACACACACACACACACACACACACACACACACACATATACACAGAAAGGAGGATCACTGGAAGACATACAGACCTTCACCAGTTTCCAGCTACTTAGAGGCACTTCAAAAGGATCCTGTTGCTCTCCATCCTCCTCCCTGCAACTCCCTACTTCACAAAAGACCCAGCATAACTGAGCTCTTTCACTCGCCAGCAAACATCATGCTGTCCTTTGCCTCCCAGATTTCTGCCAAGAGCATTCTTTCCCTTGCTGGCTTGGCCACCTCTTCTGCATCCCACAGGTCTCAATCTGGATGTCCCCTCACTCCTTTCCTTGCAGTACTTTCTGCTATACTACCTGTTCTGGGATTCTACAATGCCCTGTGATTCGCATGCCTATTGACTTGCCCATATGCCACGTTACCTTCTCAAAAATATCAAAGAAACAGGGTGTTTGTCTTGTTTATTGGACATAGAAGAAAACACTATCAATGACAGGTGCTCAATAAATATAAAGTGAATTATATTTAAAGTTGATTGATGGGCCGGCGAGATGGCTCAGTGGTCTAAAGCGCCTGCTTAGGCAGCCACAGGGACTGCAGTTCGATGCCCAGCACCACATGCTGCGCCATCCTCAGCCCCAAGGCAGGCTGAGCCAGCCAGAAGACAAATAAATAAATAAATGAGGTTTAAAAAAAATAAAAAATAAAAATAAAGTCAATTTAAAAAAATAAAAAAATAAAGTTGATTGATTTCTTAGTTTCATTAATTTTCCTGCTAACAAATGGCCTACACCCATGGGCTGTAACAGATATTATTTATGTATAATTTCATGGCATTCTAGATGCTTCAAATAAACAAGGTACAGGATAAATCATCAGTAAGAAGTTCTTCCAAGTTTCTGGATCTGTCCATAAAAATCAAATCTATATAACTAGGCAAGACATGGAATAATACAGAACTCAGCTATTCCATGCCATTTCCAATGCAACGTGAGAAAAAAATGGGGCAGAGAACTCTTCTCTGTAGAAGCCACCAATACATAGCCATTCACTAAATGAATGGCTTTGTTAGCATTAAAGTAAGAGATTGCATAATCTACAGTGTCCTGTTACCCAGTTCAAGGAGGGTGTAGCATGTCCCAGTTTATCAACTATCTAGTTACCAAACTCTTATCTATTACAAAAATTGATTACAGATTTTAAAAGAATTAAAATCACATTAATGTTAAATTATACATAAACAATGTCTGTTACAGCCCATGGGTGTAGGCCACTTGTTAGCAGGAAAATTGATGCAACTAGAGATAAACCAATCAACTTTAAATATAATTCGCTTTATATTTATTGAGCACCTGTCATTGGTAGTGTTTTCTTCTAGATCCAATGAGCATTCAGTGTTATATCATCCTGAGAATACAACAGAATTGTGTTCACTCAGGGAGGGGCTTTTCAAGCAGTTAGTTCTGCAGGACAGCAACTCCCCTCCTCCCTTTCATTTTAAATTCACTCTGTAATCAGGTTTGCACCCCTTTTCAAGCTCACCACCTCCTTGTCAAGTTCATTAATGGCCTCCCCATAGCTAAACACAACGGTGCATCACTACCCTTTCCTCACTGACCTGACAGCAGCATTTGTCCAGCTGTCCTCTCACATAACTCCTCCCTCTGACCACACCTTGTTCCCTTACCTTCAGCATACTGCTAGCTCTTGGTTTTTGACCTACCTAGGGTAGCAATCTTTGCTAGGTGCTCATCTCCGCAATGTCTGCAGGAGCTCTACCATGCCCCAGATCTCGTCTCTTCTCCTCTCTCCCCACACTCATTTATTTGGTGGTACTGCCCAGTCTCACCACCATCTACACTCTGATGGCTTCTCACTTCCTTTCTCTGGTATCAACATCCTCCATTAATCCTTGCTAGGCTAATCCCTATTGAAGATTTCAAACCCAGAATTTCCTTTAACCCACTTCTCCCACATCCTTCCATCTTCGATTCCTCAATTCCTCAAACCAGTCATTTGTCCTAGCAACAACCAGCCCCTTAGTGAATCCTGCTGGCCTTTCAGAACACCCAGAGCATGAGCATCTCTGATGGTCAAGCCCCCACTGGGTCCACTTCCAGACTTTCGTGTGATCGTTGCCCTTGCATTTGAACAGGTCATTGGATTTCATCCCTGCACAGTCATGATTATACTCTTAAAATATAAATGTGGTGCCACCCCTGAGCTCCAACCCTCCTATGGCTCTCCAAAACATTACCCCCTTTCCCACAGGCCCCCAGTTCTAGCTGCCCTTGCCTCAATCCCTCCATGACAGTCACTGTGCCCCCTTGCCTCTTCAACAGGTTAGGCACTCTGTCTCAGGTCATTTGCTCTTGCTATTTTTCTCTGCCAAAACATTCTTCCACTTATTGACAATGTCCCCCTGAAATCTTTCCCCAGTCCCCCCAAATCCTCTTTATCCTCCTGTCACATGCACCTCTGGTCTTTTCCACCACACAGATCACATTTGGGTGCTTAGAACATCATTATTTGTCTACCCTCACTAAAAGTTCAGCTCTAGGAAGACAGAAGTCACTGTCTATATTGCTCACTACTGCATTCCCAGCTGCTTGGACTGTGCCTGGCAGACACACAGTAGGTATTCAGCAAACCTTCACAATGGACATCAACCACCACCTGTCTTGGCAGAAGTGCCACTTCACAGGGCAGCGATCAAGTTAAACAAGGAGAGACAACAGTTAGAGTTGCATGGTTCGTAGTGTGTCCCAGTGACATCACGCCCCTTTGAGAGTTCCACTTCCAGACAAATGAGGCTAGTTTCAATTTAAAACTCAAAGGAGGGGCTGGGGAAACAGCTCAGTAGAATAAGCACTTGCCTGTCAAGCGCAAGGGCCTGAGTTCAATCCCTAGTACTGCAAAAAAAAAAAAAGCACCTAGTTAGTTTTGGCCGGCGAGATGGTTCAGTGGTCTAAAGCACCTGCTTAGGAAAGCTCAGGCAACTGCAGGGACTGCGGTTCGATCCCCGGCACCACATGCTGCACCAGCCCCACCACCAGGGCAGGCTGGGCCAGCCATAAAATAAATACAATAAATAAAGAAACAAACAAATACAACAAGCAAACAAATTAAAAAAAAAAAAAAGATGGGGCCGGCAAGATGGTTCAATGGTCTAAAGCGCCTGCTTAGGAAAGCTCAGGCAACTGCAGAGACTTCGGTTCGATCCCCAGCACCACATGCTGCGCCAGCCCCACCACCAGGGCAGGCTAGGCCAGCCACAAAAATAAATAAAGAAACAAACAAACACAACAAGCAAGCAAACAAATAAATAAATTTGAAAAAAAAAAAAACTCAGATGAATTAGCAAGTGCTGATACAAATATCAGACTAGACAGAGCACAAGAGATAAGTAACCTATCATTTTGTAGTTCATCCTACTAAATACAGATTTGGTAACTTTGCAAGAGAGAAATGACAGGAGACAACTCATCTGCTTCTACAGCTCCACTGGACCAAGGCTGCGTAAGAAAACAGGCTACTTCATGGCTATTGAAGAACAATCTTCCATCTCCTCCGTTTAGTGCCAGGCCCTGCAATGCCCTGCCCATTGTGGCTGGTCTTCTGCTCTCCTCTCACTTGGGCAACCCTAGCCAGGCAGTAATGTCAGCAAGCAGGTCACCCCGCCACCCAGCTGCTACAACAGCAGTATCAGCCACAGCTGCTCAGCTCGCTACACGCTGGACAAGAGTTTCAAGATTGCTCCTGGACACGTTTTGCACTGACCAGCAACGCTTTCAGATTTCCACTTACTACCCGATAGCACTGCAATCCTCTGTATTTTATTCTGTGGGTCTGTGACTTAGGGCGTGTTGCACACAAATGACTCAAGGTGTGACACTCATGTATATTACAACATTTCACACTCAAGTTTGAGAACTTGAATTTCAGCTAACACTACCCTACTATTTTAGCAGGTTGCATGTGCCAAAATGTATGAGACTGCATTTCATTAAAACATGAACCAATTAGAGGGCTGTCACAGGAGAGAGCACTTTGTGTTCCTAAATGTTGGGATCAAGCAAGATGGTAGCATTATGCAAGATGCACCAGTTACACAAAACAGCTTTGTTTCATTTGTTTGAAAATACATTTAATTGAAACAAGAACATTTACAATGGGCTGGCGAGATAGCTCAGTGGATTAAGCACCTGCTTAGGCAAGCACAGGGACCAGGATTCAAACCCTGGCACCACATGCTGCACCAGCCCTGCCCTGCCCCTGGGCATGCTGAGCCAGCCACGGTGGTGGTGCACACCTATAATCTCAGCACTGGGGAGGCTGAAAACAGGAGGATCACTACGAGTCCAAGTTATGTAGTGAGACCCTGTACGAAATACATAAAAAAAAAAAAACATTGAAAATATTAGAATCTGACTTTCAATTGCAGTTTCATAGTATGCATTATAGGAAAAATATGGAAATTAAATATTAATAAGAGCTTTAAAAATACAGGATAAAACTGAGAATGTATGAAGAATAAGAGAACCTTTATATCTGCTACATTTTTTTAAATCTAATACATAATGGAGCACTATGTGATGTTTCGATACACACATACATTGAATAATTTTTAAATCAGGTTAAGTATCTCCTCAAACATTTATGAATTTTTTTCACTTGTTATCAGTTATATAGGTTAGTAGGCTTTATTTTGGCAGATACACAGCTATTGATGTCAGTATTGATGACAACACTTAAAACCACAAGGCAGATCTTCCCCAGACCCAACATGCTTCTAGTGATATGGTCACACTATCATGAGACCTGGACCTCGCAATTCCCATATTCAGACTCTGCCGAGGCCCACACAGTACTTGGGTTTGCCCCTCTCTCTGTCTTCTTCCCCACCTTTCTGCAGGCCTCTGCACCAGCCCAGTTCCCCACCACCACTAATGGCCTCCCACCTGGACTCTCACTCTCCACTCAAGCTCCTAGGCTCCTAAGTCCTCCTCATCCACAGTTCTGTCAGCAACACACCATCTGTCCAATCTTAGCATTCTCTCCCCACTAAACTACCCTCTAAATTAAGAAAAAACTTTCTAAAAATCAGTGGGTCACAAAGAGTGGTTTGCACCCCACCTACAAATGCTTACCGGTTAAGTACACAGCTCTCCAAGCCCCACCATAGACGAAGACATCACCAGAATCTCTTCGGGTTAGGGTTAGGCAATGTTGATTCCCAAACAGAAGCCATTACACACCCTAAAATCCGAGTGCCAACACCTTAACTCTTGCATTCAGACAGCACAGCTCAACACATCTGGCTATAAGTGACTAACAGACACAGCCTAGACGGGCAAGCTGTTTGGAGGCAACAGAAAGCAGGTAGGGCAGCTGGGACATGAGAGCCAACATCCTGGGTAGAAGACACAACCGGAGGTCCAGCAGCACCCAAGACTGCCTTAAGACTAGCCTTACCCTCAAGCTTTCCAGACAGCGACCAAGTGGTCCACAGCCAGAGCTCGGGATAGAGAACAATCCAACATTTTTTTAATCTAAGAAACCAAATTGATTGTCCTAACACAAACAAGTAAGGGGAGTGACTAATTAAAGCCACCAACAGGCTTATTACCTATACAGGGCCAGTGGGGCATTGTAATGCATTTGCTTCTAGTCTTTTTAAAACATAGTCTTAAAATTTCAGAATTTCACTGTACAAAAGAACTAGAACCTAAAAGTACTAAGTGACTTCCCAAAGGTTCCACAATCTTGTTAAGTATATTTAAAAGCCTATCTTTTCCCATTTGCTATAGTCTAATCAAATATTTAAAAGCCAAAAAAGAAACAGATAATAGTCTCTAAAATATTTTTATTCACCAATAAAATTACAGGTTATATTTAAGTGGATCAATTCAAATGACACCGTTAATAATGTCACTTTTTCTCTTGTTCTGAGAACTTAAGGCTAAGCCAAATTCACGGTCCCTGCCAAAGAGCTTCCCCATTATGAGACCTCCGCTACCCCAGAGATTGGTTTCTTTAACTCTAAAACGAAGATGACAAAAGTGCTGGCGTCAAATAAGCATTGTGAGAACCGCACAAGAGAATTCAGAAAACCCTGCACAAGGGCCGGACCCAGAGAGAATCTCAATAGCTGCTGCCGCCAACTGCTTCCCTCCCATCGAAACTGCAGGCTTCCTGGAGACCAGCTCCAATTAAACCTAACCCACCTTCCTGACCCTAGCATGAGGCAGAATAACTGATGCAAAAGTAAAAGAACATCTATGTTTTTTAAATTTTTTAAGCTTTTAAAAGGCATTAACCTTTAAAATAAAAACCTAATGAAGATTTCACAAAATGTCACTTATCCTGAACATACATACACATGTATATACAGATATGGATGTGTGCATTATGTCATTGTAAATACACAAATAAACATAGTCGACATACTCATCAGGCAAACCAAAAGGTTATAATAATCCCTTGGTTTTGGTACAAAGTCTTGTGCATTGTACTTTAGGGTCAACACTCTTCTAGTTTTAAGTGCTCAAGCTAGTTTTTTATTGTTAGTTTTGGTTTGTTTGCCAATGCATAGCCCACTGAAGATGGAAACAACTTCTACCTAACAGCAAACAATTCAGATAGGACCCCACAGAACAGCACCAAAATTTGGTGACTTCCAAATTTTGGAAGATGAAACTATTCTCTAGTTTTGTCCACACATGAAATCTGAATACTCAAAAAGAGCTCCTACAATAAAGAAAGATAAACAAGTAGGAAAATGGATGCATCTTGAGATTGTAACACATAAGCTTAAATACTGCATGGCTTCTCATGAGAAACCCAAAATATACATCAAGAACAAAATAAAACATAGATCATGAGAAAGGAGAGAGAGAGCTCTTTCTCAAAGGGGAAGGAGACTCAGACAGGGAGAAAAGAGAAAAAGGAGGGAAGGAATGAAAAAGAATTTAAGATGTGAAGGGCTGGCCAGATAGCTCAGCAGACTAAAGTGCCTGCTTAGGCACAGTGCAGCAGCTGGGGTTTGATCCCCAGCATGCTGTGCCGGTCCAGTCCCCAGGGCACCCTGAGAGCGTGACTGAGACTGGGCATGGTGGCTCCCACCTGTAATCGCAGAGATTGGGAAACTGAAAACAGGAGAATCACTACTAGTCCGATCTCTGTAGTGAGATCCTGTAGACCCTATAGACCCTGTATGAAATACAGTTTTTAAAAAAAAGAAATTAAGATGTGTGATGGACACAAACGAACGCCACATAAGGAACATGAGCATTATGTGCTACAAATAGGGACTGATAAAAAATAAAAATAAGGAGCTCCTGCCAGATACTTCCTGATACTTCACAGCCAGTACTACACAGGCAAATTTGATCAAGACAATCGAGATTACTGAGTTCACACCGGAGAGAATGGTCTGCTAGATCCTTCAAGGTATCAGAATTCATATTTGTAGCTTAGCAACATCTAAAGAGATCTGTACCTTATAATTTTAGAAATAATAGAATTAGCTAAGTAGTAAACTATGATTGCAGGTTAATAAACAATTTACTAGGGGCCGGCGAGATGGTTCAGTGGTCTAAAGCGCCTGCTTAGGAGGGCTCAGGCAACTGCGGGGACTGCATTTCGATCCCCGGCACCACATGCTGCGCCAGCGCCACCACCAGGGCAGGCTGAGCCAGCCACAAAATGAATAAATAAAGAAATAAACAAACACAACAATAAACAATTTACTAGGCCTGGGGAGATAGCCCAGCGGAATAAGTGCTTGCCTGGCAAGTGCAAGGTCCTGAGTTCAATCCCTGGTACCACAAAAGAAAAAAAAAAAAAAAAAAAACTAAATAGTTGGTGAACTATCACGTGGCCCATTTTATTCACATCTTGCAGATACATTGTCACTAGAAACACTAACACCCATCATTGGCTATTCCCAGAGGTATTGCTAACTGACCTATCGTATATTTTGTTGGATATAAACCAAAAAAGCTATAGATAGTTTTTCTCAAACCTGAGAAATGTCACATGAAGACTCAGCTTCACTTGAAAACAGCATAAAAAAACCAAAACTCAAAGACCTGAAAACTTTAGTCCCACAATATGTGTGTCTTTGGATCTGCCAGTCTGGACGACACTCAACTGTCGCCCCACGCTTCCACTTCTGCCATTGTCTGACTGGCCCCTCCAGCATGCAAGTTTGCTACCCTTGTTCCAAGCGGCATTCTGTGTCCACTTGAGTAATGTCTTTTTATTCCCTTGCCTGTGATCAACTGCAGGGCTCTCACTCTGTCTGCAATGATTCAGTACCTATGAACCAAGACCAAAAAAAGTTTCCTCCTTCAAGTGCAACATATCTGCCACTCCAAGCATTCTTCTTTTCTGTTTTCTCTCCCTTATTTCTCCTTTCATCTCCATACTATTTGGTGTAAAACCAAAAGCTGAAAGCCCAGTTCTTTCTCAGTGAGAAAGGACAACTGTCAACTCTCTTCTCAGAAAGGAGGGAAAAGCGTTACATTCTGCTTCTCCACTTCAATTGGGTTTGGAAATCCCACATAAAATCTGAACAGGTCCCTTCAGCCCCATGAAACTCACTCCTCTCCCTGGGCTGCCCCAAGGCCAAGTGCTCACAGAGGGACCAAATAAAAGGATGGGCAATGAGTGGCTGGCCAGGAGCCCAGGGACAACAGCTTTAACTCTTGCTTGCCTACTCCACAGAAAGGGCACTTAAGAGCTGGGCCACACTAACTTATTCATTTCCATGTGTCACAACTGTCCTTATTAGAAAAGTTCTCTTTCCTGCCTAGTCATTTTGCTTTAGCTAAAAACCAACTGTTGGCAAGATTTGTGGAGGAGAGTCTGATTCCTGTGCCTCATTTCCGAATAATCCACACAAGCGTACAGACCCCTCATCCTCCAATGTCAGCCTGCACCAGTATCACTTAAGGATCATACTAAAAAATACAGCTTCCCAACTGGGTCCCTGCTCTAGAGTCTGGTGCTGTGTGTCTGAGCTGGCTACCAAGAACTTGCACATCCATGTCCCAGGTGATACTGATGCTGTGGAAGGAAGCTCAAAGGTGGCAAGGAAGGTCTGGCAGGAGGCACCACCCGCACGACGCTGGGAAAGAGTTGCTTGCCAAGTTTAAGCTAAACCATCAGGACCCCAGTCCTCTATTTATAAGTGCTCCTTGTCTCCCTATTTCTTGCGGCCAGCACATATCTCTACAAACCCAATCAAGAATGAAGACCCTGGGATATAGCTCAGCAGCATAAGCTCCTGCCTGACAAGTGAAAGGTCCTAAGTTTGATCACCAGTACTGCAAAAAAAAAAAAAGAATGAAGATCTTCTCCATCTCCCAAAAAGGCCTTTCTTTACCAATCAGTTTCACAAGAAGTCCTTCAAATTGACCTGGGGTGTTTATAATCAAATTACATCTCATAAGTCTCTGGACATCTCACTAGGAAAAGAATATTTCCACTTATCTTTTTGCTGTACTTAGGATGAAATGCAGGTTCCTACACATGTTGAGCAAGTGCTCTAGGAGGTGCATCCCTAGCCTTTTTGTATTTTATTTTAAGAAAAGGCATTGTCAAGTTGTCCAAGATAGACTCAAAGTTGTATCTCTCCTGCCTCAGCCTCCTAAGTAGCTGGGCTTACAGGTATGAATCACCACACCTGCCTCTTAGGTTTTTCTAAATACTTATTATTAATTTTAAGTATCATTATACTCAGAGCCATTTTTTCAAAATGCTACTCACAGACCTGTCATCTGTTAGCAGTTAGTGGACACTCCAGTTGGAATCTGTGTTAAGATCGTGCTGACAGTTCCAACAGGTGCTACAGGGGGTGAGGCCCACCCTGTGCACGGAGCCAGCCTTCTCTAGCTCACAGGTCAGATTCCAGCTGGCACATGGACTAGATTCTCTTGAAATCATTGTAATCCTAAAAGCACTCTGAGAACATGCACGACTGTTCAATTAAAGCACACTTAAGAAAAGTTGAAAACACACACAGATACATGCACGCATGCACATTCACTCCCAAATGCAAAGGTAGGCCCCTTTGTGGGCCTATGAAAATAGGAAATACAATGTTTGCTTTCTCTAAAATGTTTTCCTCAGGAAAGCGTGACACAGACTGTGAGAACCACTGCCTTTCTGATAGATAATGTGCAGAGGGTTTCCTCCAACAGGACTGATAGGCAGTCTCCTTAAAGGGGGCCAGAAGCAGGTGTGCACAGGGGGAAAAGCTTTGAGAAAATTCTGCCACAAGCCTACCCACCCTCAACTCTCCTTCCCACTGGGTCCTCTATTAAGAGGTGACACACTAAGTGTTAATAAAAATGTCCCACTCTCCCTTGCTGAGAATTTCCCAAAATATCATCTATTCTACCAAAACAGTTACATTTTCTACAGTAAAAATTAGGACAGTCTATCTGTGGAGCCAAATATTTTAAGTCAGATCTGCCAGTTCCAGTTAGTCAAATATTTTTAAAGTTTTCAGATACAAGGCTTCCTAATTTTACCACCTATTGATCTGTAATCAAAAGAACCACTTTGTCCTCATAAACACAACTGTATGTGCCCTTCTGGTCCCAGGTTAAAACTGTTCAATTAGCCATTTGATGTCAAAGAAAACAAATCAGGCTAAGTCCACTTCCACAAAAACCCTATTCATAGATGAATGCACAGCTTCAGAAACTGTAGCTCCAGCAAAAGCTGCCAGAAAAGAACAATGACGTGGACAAAGCATGTGAAGGCAAACGACAGTGTGTTCTCTATTTCAGATCATCATCACGCATGGCCAGGGGGTGATCAGGAGGACAGGACCCTCATCAGAAAGAAAGAAATGGCACCCCAGCTTCAAATAGGAGTTTTAAGTTACAGAGGATGAACCAACTTATACCTTGGCTTCAGAAAGACTGGAACTACAGGCACCTCAGTCCGAGACACTATATTTTCTCCAGAACACTGCCACACCTTCGAGCCCTAAAGTCAGAGTGACCTTGCAAAACTACAGATCAGATAACATCCTCTCTCTGCTTACCATCAGAAAAAAAATTGCAAATGCATGACCATAACTCACAAGACCCATTTGGTCTCTCCCACTCCTTCTCCATCCTACCATCCTTGCTCTACCTGACTCCACATTTTCTTCTCTCATATTCTTCGAGTTCTATCACACCACAGGACCTTTGCACAGGTTATTTCTCTCCTACAGTACTGGCCTCCGTAGCTTTCCCATGGCTGCTTCACTCCTACCATTACGTCATCATCTTAGAGAGGCTTCCCTATCCCTCCATCTGAAGAAACCTCTGACCTCTGCACATCTCTGCTCATTACCTTCTTTACATGCATCAGTCACAGATATTTTGTTTGCTTGTCTTATTGTCATTTGTCACCTTACACACATACACTCACACATATACCACACTAAAGAAGGACCCAGCTGGATGGTTGCCTGCTGACTACTACTGGCTCCTTGCATCTAGAACATCTGGCATTTAGTCATTCCTCCAGAATCAGTCAGCTTCCCACAGCCAGTTTCCCCATCAACGGATTCAACTGACTACACATCAAATATATTCAGAAAAAACTGTGCCTGCACTGTACTTGTATAGATGCTTTACTCTTGCCATTGTGCCCTAAATAACACAGCATAGCAGCTCTTTACACGGCACTTACATTGGACCACATGAGTAATCTACTGGTGACTTAAAGATATACACAAGTACCTCACCATTTTATATAGGAAACTAGAGCATCTCAGGGTTTTGGTATTTGAAGGGGGTCCTGAAATCAACCCTTCTAGATACTGAGATGCTGTCTCTGTTGAATGGATAAAAGCAAAATCTTTTTACTTTAGGACATGATTCATTACCAAGGTAAATGCTCCTGCTAAGCCCTTTCTAAAAGACTTAATGCTAAACCTTTACATGACACCACCTTCTTCTAGGACCTACAGGGTCCTCAAAGGAGAGGTGGGAAAGTGCCCAAGGGACATGGAACAGAAGATGTAATTTGCCTTCTGAGCACCAAGAGTAGAAGGACGGAATGGTCAGAAACTATTATCAGGCACATGAAAGCAGATAATCTGCCATAGCAGTGTTAAATATTTTCTAAAATAGTAATGTGGTTACACCGCAAGTTCACTTTCAGGTATTAGAAATAAGTCAGTAATAACTCAACACTTACAGGCCATAAGTCAGGCAAGGTGTTTCCCTATATTACTTGTTCTATTTCTAACGACACTCCTGTGAATTGATCAGGATCAGTCCCATTCTACAGAAGAGAAAACTGAAAAGACAAGTATGAAGATGGTTCTTACTCAAGCTTGCAAATCCCTTTAAATGAGGCACAGATTTGGAATTCAGTTCTGCTTTTCTCCAGAGCTTGTGTCCCACTCAGTGGAGCTGCCTGATCTCCCCTCTCAAAGCAGCTAAATGAAGAAGCTGGGAGGAATCAAAGGCAAGCAGGAAATGGGGCCATAAATATTGTCAGTATTATTTACACAAGCTAAATGCATGCACGTGTATGTGTGTGATTCCGCCTAGTACAAATGCCAATTGCACCACAGAGACAAAAAATAAAAACTGGACTAAGAGAGTCAAAAAGAGAAAGGATTCATGCTATCACTGAGCTGCCTTCTGAAACTACAAACCACATAAAAAAGTTTATTCAATAAATAATTCACAATCAAAGTCCCAATTGCTAAAAGATCAAGTTCAAAACATGGAGGATCCTGCAGAAGATGTGTTCTAAAAGTAAGAAAAGGAATGTGTCTTGTGGCTGTAGACCCTGAAGGAATAATCAGGATAAGACAAAAGCTCCTTGAAGTTGGCCCTTCCCACACTTGCTGATCAGAAAGGAATTAGAAGGCACCCACTTGACTACAAAAGGAACACGGTCCAGCCAGAACAAGAAAGCAGAAGCCTGTGGATCCTGGCCCCAGCTCCAAGACTTTGAGCTTAGCCAATTCATTTCATGTGTGAAAGCATCAATTCCCCTCACGAGCTGTGGAGATGCATGGATCCCAGGCACCTGCAGGCCCACACAGAGTGAGATGATGGCCAACCCAGAAATGCTCCACAGAGCTGGTGGGAGCAAAACTCCACTTAGTCACGTAAAGCCTAGATGATGCCTAAGCTGGGATTTAAAACTCCACAAAGAGCAAGAAGGACAGTAAAGGAGGAAGTGGAGTAAAAGCACAAATGTCCCCAAGCACAGCCAGCTAGGATGGTCACAGAGAAAGGTGGGGATATGGGCTGGAGGAGCTCAATGCAATGAATGCAAAAAAAGTCCATCTGTCAGATGAGGCCAGGCAAGAAAGGTCCCCTCCCCATATCCATAGAGACAGGACAAAAACATCTCAGTTTGGCATAACATAAACTTCCAAATTTTGACAATTGCCTGGGTATTATCCCTGAAATGACATTCAGTGTCACTTCCCATCAACAATGTCATCTCCTTCCAAAACCAGCTAGCTGGGGTAAACCCCATGTAGTAATAGCCTGTAAGACAATATGATTGGCTCAAAGCCCATCCTACCCTCTCCCAAGTCCAGTTAAGTATCCTGAAGACAAACTTCAACCACAGTGACCACTGACCTCTGCCTCAACATTCCTTACTACTTCTCTTAAAGTATTTTTGTGGTTGTTATTGTTTGAGTTGTTGTAAGAACTCTTCAAGTTCCAAGGGAAAGGTACGAACTCTCAGGGGAAATGTCTCATTTGGTTTACTAAGAATTAAGTGATGCTGTTGCTAGGTGGTGCTTATAAATACAAGTACACACCCTCAGATTGCTCTTCTGTTTTAATGAGTTTTAAGTCAAGCACCTTCAAATTAAATGTCATTACTCCAGAACTTAAGTAAAATTGATTTTGTATATGTCCAATCAGAGAGCCCAACACTAGAGTAGCAAGACCCACAAGCAAAATGTAAGAACACATTTAAAGCTATGTACAAAAACAGGGCCTCTCGAATTAATGGATGCAGGAATCACCAGGGGATCTTGTTAAAAAGCACATGGTGATTTCACAGACTTGAGCTTCTCATCTCTAACAAGCCCATGGTGAGGCCCAATTGAAGGTCACAGACCAGGTGCCAGAGAGGGATTAGCAACAGACCTCAAGAGCCATTCTTAATGCCATGCTCATTGAAAGGCCAGTTACCATTTAAAAAAAAAAAAAATTGAAATATGATTTGAATTGATTTACTAGATAAAAAGTCATGAGAGGGCCGGCGAGATGGTTCAGTGGTCTAAAGCGCCTGCTTAAGAGGGCTCAGGCAACTGCGGGGACTGCAGTTCGATCCCCGGCACCACATGCTGCGCCAGCGCCACCACCAGAGCAGGCTGAGCCAGCCACAAAATGAATAAATAAAGAAACAAACAAACATAACAAGCAAACAAATAAATAAATAAAATAAAATTTAAAAAAGTCATGAGAAAAGACATTTATAATCAAGAACCTTCTTGATTTAGTGCTAGTCAAAGCCTCTGACTGGTTAACGACTGTGAAAGAAAATCACTTTTCCATAGACTGGTATCTCTGGATGGTCAGAAGTCACCTCATGACAGACCTAACTGCTCAGCAAGAACGGTTTATGTCCAGGAGCTATAGGATAAAAAAAAGAGGAAGTAATAAAAACATGAGTAGCGCTTTATGGTGCGCTTACGTCAGAGGTAGAACTGCAAAGCAAACCCATCCTAACTCCTAAGCCCAAGATCTTCTATCACCAGTCAGGCATGGCACAGAGGAAGTGACACAGCAGGAGGGCACTTCCACGGCACTACTGCCCATGAATATGTGCCCCCGAGGCAATCCCCTCTCACTGCCTCAGTTTCTTGACCATGGGCTCACCATGGTCCATGCATTTCATTTGAGTTTTCTGAGGATGAAGCGGGGGAGTCTAAACCAAGCACTTAGAACAGCATCTCAATGGTATAAATGCTTCAATCAGTGTTTTTTCCATCATTATGATTGAGAAAACTTAGGGATGCAGATAGAGTACAGTGGTAGAACACTTGTCAATCATTCTTGAGACCCTGAGTTCTACCTCTGGCACCACCAAAAAAAGATGAAAAATTATCACCGAAGTTCAAGAGAGAGCAGAATTGGGGATAGAGTGAAATACGGAGGGTTTTTGTTTTGTTTTGTTTCGTTTTGTTTTAATCTATGGCCAAGGGGCCAGGGAGATAGCTCTGTGGCACAAGTGCCTGACTGGCAAGTGCAAGGTCATGATTTCAAGCCCTGGTCCTGCCAAAAAAAAAAAAATCTATGGCTAAATGGTATACCAATCAGAGCTAAAAGAAAAGGGCCTTCTCGTTATTGTGACCATAGAGGCTAAAAGAAATTGGAATCAAGATGATGAAAACTAGCCCTGTATGAACAGAGCTCATGGCATGTTATGGCTTGTATCCAGATGTTCCCTCATAGACGGGGCTTTTGGGGGTGACTGGATCATGAGTGTGCGATATTGGATAAGTCCACTGAGCAGTACAGCATAGTTCTGGGTGAATGATGGACTCACTGAAGAGGGAAGATCCACTGAGTGTGGGTGGTCTAGGCGTGGCCATTTGAAGAGGGCCTGAATTGAAACATCACCACTCAGGGTCAAATGTTGCTCTTCTACTAGCCAGCTGGGTGGGAAACAATGGCTGGAGTATTTAAGCTCTGTGTGCCTCAATTTGCTCAACTGCAAAATGTAAGTAACATTTCCTACCTCAAAGGGTGGCTGTGGATATTACTGGCACAATGATACACTTAAATTATTTACACCTATGTAAATATTTTACCAATATTATGGTAAAACTGGTGGCAGTATAGCTAAAGATTAATAATAAAAGCTAAAGAAGTGAATATATCCTGCACACAGCAACTTTTCTAGTGCATT
>PVKN010016782.1:0-10435 GCA_004027915.1 Capromys pilorides | reverse complement strand
CATGATTTTTCTATTGTACTGGGTTTTTGTTCCCTTTATCCCCCTCTTGCAGCCCTTCTGAATTATACAAATCATTTAAGCCTCTCATATCTAATGTCTTAATTAGCCAATACAGAAAAAAACAAAACAAAACTTGTCCTTCTTATTCTATTATAGAATACTAAACCATTCATGTAGAACCCAGGCTCAGTGGCTGACACCTATAATCCCACCACTGAGGGATGCAGAGGTAGGAGAATCATAAGTTCCAGTCCCTTTGGGTATCTTAGCTACTGTGCTTAGCAAGACCCTGTCTCAAAATTTTAAAATGGGCTGGGATGTACCTCAGTGGTAGAATACTGCTAAACTTGATCCCTGGTACTGAATAAAACAACAAAAGTCATATAAAAGAAAACCAAAGAATGATTTACGGAAGGCTTTGTTGGGAAGTGAAAGGTGTAAGAAAGACTCTGAACCAGGCTGTGACTGCAGGAGGGAAAAACTTTAGCAAGAGGGCTTTAGCAAGAGGGCTCCAGTGGATTTAAGCTGCCTTCAGAAAGAGTTAAGGATATCTTTAGAGAGAGGAATTGTTCTTGCAGATTAACACCCACTATCTGGGCAACGTGGATTTTATCAAGAAAGAAAAAGGAGCTAAGTTGGGGCAATGACTAGGGAGGAACTGCGACAAGAGCCACAGTGAATGTTCATCATCCTTCAGTATGTCGCACACATGCACTGCTATCTCTTCATATTTCTATTCTTATGTGTTTATATTTTGTCTTTTTATGTTTTAAGTTAACCTAGGGAATGGACAGTCTTTTTTTTATTTTTTTTTTTTAATAGCCAATTCAGCCCGCCCAGGGGGTGGGGCTGGCGTAGCATGTAATGTCAGGGATCGAACTGTGGTCCCTGAGGTTGCCTAAGCTTGCCTAAGCAGGTGCTTTAGACCACTGAGCTATCTCACCAGCCCAAGGAATAGACAGTCTTATTCTTCCTTATGTCCTACAGCGTTTTGCATTCATAATTGGTTAATATGACAATCAGTAGCCAGTGATAATCAGTAAATATTTATAAATTTGAGCATTCTTTTAGTGTAAGTCCAGTTTCCACACTCCTGCTCACATAGTATATAGGTTCTGTAGAAACTGACATGGTAAAAACATTTTTATTGTGTTTTCTAATTCTAACTTTCTTTGACTTTTCCACCAAAATATCTGCTAAATATATACTTAATAGCAATGGAAAATTTTAGTGGGTTTCACTGAAGCTCTAAATGCAAAACATATATAGTATATTAAGACATAAATGGCTGGAAAATCCTAGAGACATTTAATTCAACACTCACTGAATAAGTTGCAAGCATCACAAATAAAATTATAAGGGCTAGGAGGTAGCTCAGTAGTGGAGAATTTGCCTAGTATGTGGAAGGTCCGAGGTTTGATATCCAGCCCTGGAAAAGAGAGAGAGAGAGAGAGAGACAGAAGGTCCTTGCTGTACAATAACTTACAGTCAGTGCTACTGAAAAAGTGTAAACAAAATTCAAGTGGGATCACAAATATGCATTTATAGCTCATCATTTCACTTTGGACATACTGTTAGGATCACCAAAACTTAAGCATAAGGGCCAGCCAGATAGCTCAGTGGATTGAAGTGCCTGCTTAGACAGACACAGGGATCGAGGTTGAATCCCAGACATGTGTGCCGCCGCCGCCCGTCCCCCAGGACAAGCTGAGACAGCAAGACCCTGTAGACCCTAAATACATACATAAAAAAAAAAAACCCTAAGAATAAAATGTTTACTACTGTTTTATAGTTCATAGATACTAGTAATTACTAGTATATTTTAAAGTATTTTTGCAGGTATACTGAATTTGCCTGCCCTATAAATTTATTAATTTGTACAGTTTTTCTTTCCTTCTTTTTTTTGCAAAACTAGGGATTGAACTCAGGACCTTGCACCTTGTGCCCCTGAGCTATCCCCAGCCCCTAAATTTATTAATTTGGATGGGTGAGATAGCTCAGCAAACTAAGCTCCTGCTTAGGCCAGCACAGGGGTTCAATCCCCCATGTACTAGCCCTGACCCTGGGTGTGCTGAGCCAGCCACTGAGACCAGGAGTGGTGGCACATACCTGTAATCCCAGCACTGGAAAAGCTAAAAACAGAATCACTACAAGTCTAAGCTACATAGAAAGATCCTGTACCAAATACATTAATTAATTAATTCACTAATTTCAGAAAGCTAATAACTTCTTTAGAGGAAGAGTGATTTAAAACTATACAAGGGCCAGGGATATAGATGAACAGTATAAACACCTGCCTGGCAAGCACAAGGTCCTGAGTTTGATAGCTATTTTAAAAACAAACAAACCTGTATAAAAGCTGAAAACTGAGGCCACAGGCATAGTTAAGAGGCATAAGCACCTACCTGGAAAGCACAAGACCTCGAGTTTGATCCTCAGCTCCACATGCCCTGTGGTCTTGGCCCTGGATGCCCAGGCATGCTATCTTGGCCTTGGATGCGGGCGCCCACCAGGTGGTCCCAGAACCTATAATCCCAGGCCTCAGGAGGTTGAGCCAGGAGGATCTCTGTGAGTTCAAGATCAACCTGGGGGCTACAAAAGTGAGCACAAGGCGAGACCAAACTGCATAGTGAGACCCTGTCTCAAAAAAAAAAAGCCTAAAGCTAGTAGCTGATCACTTCTTTCTGGACCCCTGAGGTTACTTTTTTGACTTTTTGGTTCATATAGGTGAATCTATCCTTTGGCAATACATGATTAATAGTATAGTATTTCACTTTTTCTTTTTGGTGAGGGTTGAGGCAGGGTCTCACTATAGAGCCCAGCTAGCCTCAAAATTGCAGCAATCTTCTTGCCTCAGCCTCCCAAGTGCTGGAATTACACATGTGCACCATCATGTCAGGCTCTTAACTGTTGCATTTTTTAAAGGATGAGTATAAAGATGAACTCATTTTGAAATGACTTGACTTGAATTATAATTAGTGATGTTATCTTTCTAGATCTATTTTTATAGAACTGAGAACAAGAGAGATTCACAAACTTTAGCTTCTACTTTTTTCTTTAACTATTTTACTTCATAATCCTGACTCATTTGTCTAACATGTTTGTCAGTGCCCTCCTCTGTAAAATGTAGTACAGGTCATAAGACCCAGTGTCTAAGTTTATTTTAAAGATTTGATAATTTAGTATTTATATTCATTACTGTCTATTTCTATGACCCTAAGGTAAACTGAGTCTTTTATAAAAAAATCTGATAAGACTTCAAGTGATTACTGACGTCTTCCCAAATTCCTTTGCAGATACACTGTTTTGCCTCAGTGTTACTTTAAGTAATTAAGGCATTAGATTTTATAGTTGTTGGGCCAGGGAGATAGCTCAGTGGAATAAGTGCTTCCCTGGCAAGCACAAAATCTTGAGTTCAATCCCCAGTACCCCCCCCCAAAAAAAAGATTTTATAGTTGTTGTCTGAACTTTTTTGGAAGTTGATGTGTTGGATCCTTAACCTTGGCACACTCCAGCCGTCCAGATCGCCTTCGGGACATTGCCGATCGCTTCAACGTGGACCATGATGCAGTACTGGACAACGTACTGTACGCACGCGCATATACCAGTAAGAGCTCTGAGCAAGTGGCTGCTTGGGCAGCACTGATTCACTTCTAGTGACACAACACTTTCAACTATTTTTCTTCATTTTATCTCATCTTTCTCCAAGTTAGTCCTTAAATTTTATCATTTTTTAAAGTTCTTAGATGCCACAATATTGCACTGTCAATTTATTATTTGTCTTTGAAATGCAGAGCAACAGTCTTCTATGTGTGGGGGTGTACGGTGTACGTGGGGTGGGGGTGGGGTGCTGGGCATGAGATCCAGGACCTCCCAAACTCCAGTCACTTTCTCTGCCACTGAGCTACACCCTTACTACCAAGAGCAACATTCTTTTTGGAGCAAGCATTTGTCATGTATGCTAGGGCAGAATATGCAGTCATGTTTATGCAGCAAAGACATCAGCAATTAAGAGAGCCCTTCAAAGACCCCTTTTGCCCTGTATCCCAAAGACATGAATGATGTCAGCCTCTGTTTATGCTGGTTTTTGTAACATTTCTCACTGTATGTCCCACAAGGTGAACATCAGATGGAACTACTTGATTATGTCGCGGCGAAGTTCCATGAAGAAGCTGGCATCTTCAAGCTACTGGTATAGGTTTTTAAATACAGCTCATTGACAGAGCTACTTAGTAGACTATTCTATGGACTTCTACGTACATGGACTTCTTCCTTCCATTTCCAAATGTATCTTTATTTTTACATTAATTCTGTGCAGATCATTGATTCAATAATGGCACTTTTCCGAGTGGATTTCAGTGGTCGTGGAGAGCTGGCTGAACGGCAACAAAAATTGGCCCAGATGCTGTCCAGACTCCAAAAGATCTCAGAAGGTAGATCTTCAAAGTAAAAGCACACTGTCAGAATAGCATATGTGACTATGTTTAGGTTGCAGAGAAGAATATAAGTAATGTTTTTTAAAGTTACCTTCATGGAAATACAATTCTTTATTTTAAATAAAAATTGATTCTGGCCTAAAAACTTTAAATAAATTAATTTATGTTAACAGTAAAAAAAATAGGACTATGATCTTGTTTATAAAATAATGTTCTAAATTCTGAAAAATAGACTTTATCTTTTTTTGCCCATCTCTTAATTTTGTACTTTTATTTCTTGACAGAATATAATGTGGCTGTTTTTGTGACCAATCAAATGACTGCTGATCCTGGAGCAACTATGACGTAAGCCCCAGTGTTTGCCTTTTGAAAAAGGTTAATTTATTTTATGGAGGTTATTATCAATGGAAGTAGAATGTAGAATAAAATAATTTCAAAACAATCAACTTTATTAGGGGCACACATATATTACATGTCACTATTGCATAGTATGCATTACTTCATAGTTGCAAATATCATCCATTTATTACCCATAATCTATTTTTCTGTAGTTCTTTGTAGAATAAAGCAATAGTTTAATCATTTTCAGCAGTGCTGAGGGCTATACTTTGCTCTGAGACTCAAAGGATATTGGAAGATAGTGAGAAAGAGACTCTAGGGAAATAAAAAGTTATGTTCCTGATACACAAGGCATTTCTATTATTGCACTGATGAGCAGTAGCCTGAAAACAAAAAAAGCAGACTTTGTGCAGGTTATTCATATGACAGCCTGGGAAGAGGCAGTAGAGAGAAGTCTCCTGCTTGGAGAAACAGAATTTCAGTGTACGTGAGGCATATTCAGAATTTGCTGAAGTGTGCGCATCCCAGCACCACTGACAGGTCTGCTTGAAAGGTGGCAGGGAAGAAAAAGGTAAGGAAAGCCAAGATAGGATAATAGAAACAGAAAATGTAAAGAGACTTTTGTTGTCATTATCCAAAATTTTGAGCATTATGGGTCTGAAGAAGCCAATCAAAATAACTCTGAGTTAAAAAAAAAACTCCAAGCTCTGAGTTAGTACTGCTTTTTAAGATATTTTTTAAAAATAGCTTTTTGTGCTGGGGAAATAGCTCAGTAGAATAAGAGCTTGCCTGGCAAGCACAAGGACCTGAGTTCAATCCCTAGTCCTGAAAAAAAAAAAAAATTGTGTTAAAATAGCTTTTTGCTTAGAAAAAAATTAAACCAGAGAAAAGTTGCAAGATTAGAGCAATGAATATAATATATCATTTACTTGGATTTATCAATTATCATTTTATCACATTTTCTTCTGTGTGTATCTTTGTCTTTCCGTACACACACATACTCATATATATGTATACGTGCACATAGACCCCTTTATATTTGTTAAAAGCCAAGTCCTATGTCCTTCCCTTGAACTTTTTTTTTTAATTTTATTTATTTATTTGTTTGTTTGCTTGTTGTGTTTGTTTGTTTGTTTATTTATTTATTTTGTGGCTGGCTCAGCCTGCCCTGGTGGTGGGGCTGGCGCAGCATGTGGTGCCAGGGATCGAACCGCAGTCCCTGCAGTTGCCTGAGCTTTCGTAAGCAGGTGCTTTAGACCACCGAACCGTCTTGCCGGCCTCTATATTTGTATAAATATAAAATATAAAACATTTATATTATTGTTTATGTGAGCTGTTTCGGAGTTGTTTTTCCCTCTTGTTGCTGAGAATTATTTGCAGTTACCACAACATTTTATATCTTAATAGTTCAGCATATCTCATCTAAGAACAAAAAATAGTCTCCTATATCACCACATATGTTGTCACATTCAGGGAATTTACCACTGGCATAATATGTAGTGTTATCTACCCTGTAGTTCTATCTGCAAGTCTCCAGGTGTCTCAAAAAAGTCCTAAATAATTGTTGGGTTTTGTTTGTTTTTCTATTGAGAAGTGACTGCGGAGCATGCATTGTGTGTTTATTGTTATATCTCTTTAGACTCCTTAAATCAGAACATCCCTTCAGCTTTGTTAAATTTTTTATGATACTGAAATTTTACAAAGCAAGCCAAGTATTTGTCAATGTCCTTCAATGTGGAATCAATGTTTTTCTCACTATTTGAAACTTTTTTCCCCTTTTGGGACAGGGGTTTTCTGGGTAGTTCAGGCTGACCTTGAGCTAAGTAGGTAACCTAGGCTGGCTTTGAACTTGTGGTGCTCTTGCCTCAGTCACTCTGATGCTGGGATTCCACACATGTGCTACTCCTCCTCCCCCATTATTTGAAATCTTAAACTTTTTTTCTTGCGGGACCAGGGTTCGAACTCACGACCTTGCACCTGCCAGACAGGCACTTGTGCCAGGAAGCTATCTCTCCAGCCCCTAATCTTAAACATTTTTAACAGAAAAACACATAAATGATATTATGGTCTCCTTATAGCATGTCAGGAGGCACATGATGGCCGTTTCCCCAGTACTAAGATGACTACGGTCCTGTGGTTAAGCTGATATTGATGAATAAAGGATGATTTTCATGAAATTTGATTAGAGAAGACACAAAAATTCCTTTGGGAAATCAATAATTTGTGGGGTGATGCTTTGAGACTGCAAATCCCTGTTCTGCAACAAGATTTCACCATTTATTTCAGTATCCATTGACGATTCTTGCCTAAGTCAATTATTGCTCTGATGGTTGCAAGATGAAGCAATATTACTTTAAAAGTAGGGCAATTCACCATGCAGTGGCAGATAACAAGAGTCACAGAGACAGGTATTAGAAATCATTTGACACATTAATGTGAGTTCTATTGTGCTGAAATGAATGTGCCTCTCTTTAGGCATTTTCTAAACTTGCCCTCACAGTATCGCTGCATCTTCTGCAGTCTGATGTATCTCTCATTTTTCAATACCGTTCATCAGTATCTACTTAATTGCAAGAGCTCCCAGTGTGAAGATGTTAACTACAAATGGCATGTATGAAGTTAAAGAGCATAGCAACCATTGTTGAATTCCTATCATCTTGTTTTTTGAAATTCTGTGTCATTTTTAACGTTTTATCTATTTTTTATTTGCTTTAAAATAAAACTAAATAAAAAGAAGCTAAAGAGATCGAAGAGAGGGACTGAGAGCGTAGCTCAGTGGTGTGTGCTTAGCATGCGGTGTGTGCCAAGTCCTGGGTTCAACTTCTGGTACCAAAATAAAAAGATCAAAGAGAAGAAATCATTTATTAATTCAACAAATACTTATTACAAAGCTATTATGTTGCTGGGTGTGGTGGTGCACATCTATAATCTGATATGGAGACTGACAGGAGGATCACTGTGAGTGTGAGGCCAGCCTCAGCTATAGAGTAAGACCCTGTCTCATCAAAAACAAAAAAAACCCAAAAAACCTACTATGTAAGGAGACTTGGGGAATTCACTATGAACAAAAGAGATAAGAATGCTTGCCTCTATAAAGAAAAGTAAATGGTGTCCATGTAACTCAACTTTTTTTTTTCCGTTCAATATTTTAAGTCTTGGTGTGATGAACACATTAGTGCAGTCCTTCAGTGTGAAGGTCGGCTTCTGTCTTGTGGGGTCTTCCATGCACAGGACATGAAGTACTTCACAAAAAGAATAATTTTAAACTGAAGAGAAATGGAAGATTTTTAAGGCTCTCTTTAAAAAGAGAAATGACTCATTGGCTCAGAGGGAGGAAGTGGGTTGTATTCAAATAAAACAGTACAAGTTAAAGAGCAATGTTCTCTCTTCAGGTGTTGGGAGGGAACATTGATGAGGCCAAAACTGTCACTCTAGAGTTAGAAGGCAAGGAAATTAGGTCAGATAAGGGTTCTTTTTCTTATATTTGTAGAAAGTTTCAAAAAAGCGTAAAACCATTTTAAATTAACTCCCATAAGACAATGAAAGGAAAAATGGAGAGGTGACAGAAAGGGAATAATTAAAGAGAGGGTCAGAAAGGGGAGGAGATGTGTAATAGAGAGAGAGAAAGCCAGAGACTGACAAAGGCTACTGTTTGCTGGGTAAGTGCCATAAAACCTCTCCTCCACCTAACTGAGCTGTAAGGAAACAAGGTTCACTATAATTAGTATGTTCTAAAGTATATTAAATTATAACAGTACAGATTAAATACATGCCTTCATATAAAGCACAGAAATTACCACATCTAAATGAAAAAAATCAGGACACTTTTAAACTAAAGGATTTCAAATGCTACTAGAAAACCTCCCATGAAGAAAATATCTTTGTTTCTCAGTGTTGAGGAACTCCAAGCTGCAGCTTGCCTGGGGCCTGTCAGAGAAATATCACTATAATTGGTACGAGTCCCCAAGTACGCTGACAATAATTGAGGCTTATATCCCATGCATTATACTTGATGGCACATCGTATTAAAAAGGAACAAAATTATAGAGGCGAGGCGCTTCTGTATCATACAGCAGAGCAGCTCCTAGGCGAGGCTTACAGAGACAGATTTTAGACCCGAAGAGATGCAGCTGATGAAGGCCTAGAGATAACAAGTCAAGTAGCAGACCAAGGAGCTGCACCAAGAGCCCTGAATAAGACATTATGTTGTCACCTTCGTCCTTGTGTATGTTTTCCTAAAACAAAATTTGCAATATCTTTAGCATGAATTAAGAGGTCCTATGTGTAGAGAAAAACTATTGAACCAGAACCAGTATGGGGACCCTATGCAAGGCATTTAAACTATTTGGACTTTGGTCTCCCCCACCCCTAATTAAAAGACAACCACCACTGATTGTTTATCATATACTAGGAGCTGTCATGCATCATCTTATATAATTCTCGGTGGTCCTGATGTAACTCAGCCTCCTGGGGCTTCTCTGTACTTTCTATGAAGCCCGGCTCAATACACAGACGCATCACTTCCCACCCCACCTCCAAAGCTCTCAGAATTCCATCTTCAAAATACTGAAAAACCATAGATTTTTTTCCCCCATATTTTAGGAGCAGACAGAAGGGAAGTGTTACTTAACAAAACTTCTTAAACATATTCTTTTTTTGAAAATCATCTCTTCTCTCACCCAAAAATTCTTCTTTCTTGGCAGTGCTCCCTTCTCCCCACAGTCCCCTAGTCTGAATGCCTCCTCCTCATTCTTGGGATGGTTCATTCAGCCTTTCTCCCCTCAATGGACCCCTTCTCAAAAATCCCATCTGCAGCCAAAGTAGCAGGAATTCCTATTGTTCCTCGGGCTTGCCCCAGCTTGTGCCCCTCAGGGTTCATGTCCTGACCAAAAGTTGAGGTGGGTATTAGGAATATTTCTGATTTATAAATGTGGGAAGGAAGACTCTGAGCACTTACTACTTGATCAGTCATACTTAGCTCAAAAACAAGGAAGCCAGGACTTGAACCCTTCAAAGTTGGTGCTTTCTTATTCTCATTGTGCTGTCCTCCCATTCTGCCCCATCCTATAACTCTGCATCTTATCATGCCAGCATTCTCATTTGAAGTTGGAAGACCAGGCTGTTCTAGATCCTACCCTTGAGGATATATTATGCCACTGTGTTCAGCCAGAGTGGGAGAAATGATTAATCTCTATTAACCCCTCTTTACTCCTGATACCCAACCCACCCCCATCTCCTTTTCTTCCTCCTCCTCACTGTACTCCCCAGTCTCCTCAGGAAGGAGGAATGGAGAGGAGAGGAAAACAAGAAAAGAAGGGAAAATAAGAGAATAAGCCAACAGAGGGCTGTGGGTGGCTTTCTGATGCTGTTTCAACTTGGTCAGAAATAGAAATAAATTAAAGCCCTCTAGGATAATGTGGAGTGCTATTACACCTTCTTGTATTTCACCTCAAGACTTGGTGAAGTCTGCAAGAATAGTCAGAAAGTTTGAAGACCAAGAATAGAAAATTTTAAGAAAAGTTTTTTTTGGTCTACATTTCATTGAAAGAGTGGGTATTTAAACTGAAGCATTTAAATAATGATAGCATTTATTGAAGAACTCTTATGTGCCAAGATTGTGGTAAGGTAAAACAGATATTGTTCCTGGTATATAGTAGGCT
>PVKN010016781.1:0-17692 GCA_004027915.1 Capromys pilorides | reverse complement strand
TAATGTGTTTTGAAACTGTCTCATTGTTATGTCTCTCATTAAAATTAATAAAATTTTAAAAATAATACAAATTTTCCTGTCCATAGCAATACAAATGTCTGTTCATAGAAATAGAAAGAAATAAATTTTGTGTGAAAGACACTATAAATCGCTGTAAGTCAAATTTTCTTAACCTCTTATTAGATCTCATTAATTAGTAGGTTAAAATTAAGCCTTCACACAGATTAATGATATATTTACATAAAGATCATCTCACTGTGTTGAAAATTATTTAGCAAGGGAGAGACTTGAAAAGAAAGAAGAAAGAATAATGAAGACCAGCAGGTGCTTCTGGCAGTCTAACTCTGAGGCCAGGGGGCTGAGTCTAGGTCAGGCACCCAGTAAGGGGCTCAGGGGCAGCACAAGCCACAAGCCTGTGCGGCCAGCTATACCAGCTATTGTTATTTTGATGATTAGGGTATTATATTCAACCACTATGAGCCTTGGGTTTGTTTTGCAAAGCTATACTAATAGCATTTACCTCAGGACTTCTGTGAGAATGACAGGAAATGATAAGTGCAAGGCAACTGCAGTGCAAGAACGTGGTAATAAAATAACAGTGAGACTCACTAAAGGTCACTTTATGAAACTAGATAAAAAAAAAAAAAAAAACTAGTGGCTTAGCCACTCCAAAGCCTGAACTTTTTTTTTTTTTTTTTTTTTTTTTTTTCAGTACTAGGAATTGAACTCAGGACCTTGTGCTTGCCAGGCAAGCACTTATTCTACTATCTCCCCAGCCCAAAGCCCTGGACTCTCGATGAGCAGGTAGATCAGCAGTCAGTGTTATTATTATCCTAGTGCAGCAAATAGCTGGCTCAACATGCAGAGACTGTTTCTGGAGCCCACTCTGTCCCAGTCCACCATGTGGCCCCGGCAGTTCACACCAGCCATTCCCTGCATCATTCCTCTAATAGACTCTCCACCCTTGTCCAAGCCTAGATTAGGCTTTTGGTTCTATAGAAATGAAAATGCTTGGGCAGTCCCAATTTCTTCCCTCCAAAGACAGAGAAGAAATGTCTACTTGTTTCTAAGGTTGCTGTAGTCAGAGTTCACAAGGGCATAGATTTAAAACAAGACACATAATTTATAGGATGATTCTATAATATTCACCCAAAAACTCAAATGCAGAAGAGAGCAGTAGGTCTGCCCACACGCCAGAGACCCAAAGCATCCAGTTGAAGGCTTGGCAATGTCCCCCACTAGTACAGCTGGAGACCTAGAGCCCACAATGTCTCATTCAAGTCTGTATCGAGGATCTGCACTGGGAAGGCCCAAAGGTCAGTGGTGGAAGCTAGAAAGCCTATACCAGTGGGATGAAGGGTCTGTGCCAGTAGGCTGAGGATCTGCACTGGAGCCAGGGAGTGGTGGCCAAGGTAAGAACCAGAGCTCCCCTGAAAAGACCATAGTTATCCTCAGTGACAACACGGTGGTCCCTGAGCTCCTTCAAGGATTATAACAGCTGAGTTCATATCAGGAAAACCACTGTGACAAGCTCCTCCAGGAGAATCCACAGCACACCATCTTCCCTCCAGGTCTCCCTTTCTGCTGTTAGCAATGATCCTCAGGTGAGCCCTCCATATCCAGAACAATGTCAGTTCAGTTCAGCTGAATGTTCCAAGGTAACCACTAATCACAGTTGTCATAACAAAAATATCACACACCAGGAGGCTTCAGACATGAGCAATGTATAGTCTCACACTTACAGGGACTGGAAGTCTGCTATCTAGGTGTGGAAAATACCACGTTCCCCATGAAATCTTCAGGAGAGAATCTTCCCCTACCTCGTTCTAGCTTCTGGTAGAGGCCATCAGTCTTTGGCACTCCTTAGAACGCAGCTGCTTCCCCCCAATCTCTGCTGCTGTCCGCTCTTCTCCCTGTGTGTCTATGTCTTAATATCCCCTTTGTATCAGGACACAGTCATGCTGGATAGAAACCCACTCTACTGCAGTATAACATCCTCTCTTAATTCATGATTCCTCCAATAACCCTACTTCCATGTAAGAGCATGTTCTGAAATATTTGGATATGAACCTAAACATCATTTTGAAGAAATAATTTAGAACAAAATAATATGGCAGAGGGAAACCTTGAGCAGGACAGGGCACACCGGGCATGATCTTCCATGGCATACTAAAGCAGTCGTCTTCCAACTCTGGGGCAAGGGAAAGCACAAATCCCAAGAGAGGGGCTGCTGCACATCTGGTGCAGTCTCCTCCAGGAGCTTTATTAGTGAAGCCCAGCCATCAGTGAGATGTTTTTGACAAAAAGCATGGAAGAGGCACCCCATTCTTTGACCCTGAGAGTAAGCAAACCAACTTTCAAGAGTGTTTTCCTGGGTTGTGCCTCCTTTTCAGAAAATGCAGTCCAATTCTGGAAGCTATGATGGACAATGGTTTCTCTATGTTTAAAAAGTCCTCCAGGATACAGAAGGAGCTAGCATTTTAATTTACAGTTTTCTCCATGCCAGGCAACATGTGGAATGGTCTTACAAATAGCATCTTTTTTTAATCCTCATGGCCACTTTCTCTAGTATTAGCTCTGTTTGGCAGGTAAGGCTCAGTGAAGTTAAATAGGTTTCTCCCAAATCCTCCGAGTTAAAGGGATGATGATAATGATGGGTCTGTCAAGCTTATGAACTGTCTAGTGTGCTAAGTCTTCCCTTTATTATATTATATCAGATAACATATGTGAAATCTTAAATCCATCTACATGGCAGGGAGAGAAGAGTCAATATACATTTATCCTGCCTGCCTCCAAGAATATTTCTGGAATGAATGAATGAATGAATGAATGAATACACAACACTATCTGGTTCTCCTGTCCTCCTGTGACCTCTTCCTCCTCAGAACTCCTAGGACACTGTGCTTTCCTCTCAGAGGAGAACTGTTCCCTTCTCGCCTGCTTCTTTCATCCCACAGCTCAGTTCTCAGGGAAGGGTGAGGTCTGGCTTCCCTCTGTTTCTCTCCCTGTCTCCTGCACTGGTCTACTGTGCACTAGCTGCTCAGTATCTGCCTGCAAAGTGGATAAGTACATCAGCTCCTGTAAGGCAGCATTGGTGAGAGATGTGAGAAAAAAAAAAGTCTGAGCTGAGACACAGAAACAGGCTCCAGGCTTGGCACCATGTCACGCTTTGAGTCTTATATGTTCCCCAAAAATATATGTAAAGCTTGATCCCCAGTTCTGTAATGGTCCACAGTGGAGCCCTTAGAGCATGATTGGATTGGGGGGATTGGACCTCACGAGTTGATGGGTATATAGTTTAATGGGCTATTGCAAGTTGTTGAAACTTTAAGAAATGGAGGAAGTAGGTCACTTCATGGGGCTTTGTCCCCAGGCCCTTCTCCTCTTCCCTCTGCTTCCTGGCTGCTGTGAGAAGCTCTGCCCCACCATGTGCTCCCTGCAGCATCTTGGCCTTTCCACAAGCTTCTAGGGAGAGGGCTGTCTTGATTACTTTTTCTAATCACTGAGACAAAATACCCAACACTCAAAGTTGAAGGAGGAAATATTTAGTGTATCTCAGTTTGTGAAGATTTTAGTCCACAGTCGGCTGGCTCCAAGATAGGTTAGCACATGGCCGAGGTACATCACAGAGGCAAGAGGCAAGAGATCTCATGGTGGGCAGAAGGCAGCAAGCAGCAAGTGACAACTTTCCCCTTATATTTTATCTGGGTTAACCACCTCAGGATAGGTAACATTCATACCTAGGCTGGGCCTTCCCATTATTCACCCCCAGAACTATGTCAAGCCAATCAATGCACTGATTAGTAATCACACACCCTTATTTTCAGAATCACATACTCTAGATCCAGCCACCTCTGAAAAGCCCCACCAATAAGCACATGAGGCTTTGGAGGGAAATCTAGATACAAACCATGACAGAGGCCAAGCAACCATGGACTAAAGCCTCTGAAAGTGCAAGCCAAAAATTAACTTTCTTCTTCTTAAGTTATTGTCCTCAGACATCTTGTCATGGCCACTGAAAGCTGACTGACATACACTGCTACTCACTTGACAGTTACTGCCCACTGTGCGCCAATGACCTATCCCACCTTGTATAAGTCCTTTATGGACACTTCTGCATTTGATTCTCCTGTGAGGTACATCTGCATTACAATGTATATGTAGTAATATAAAGTTTTATTATAATGCTTCGTTATTTTATTCCTTGTTTTACAAATCAGCTGGGGCCCCAAAAATTAGGAGACATTCTCAGGGTGGTCTAGCTGTCTTCATGCTCCAAGGGCAAGACTTTCCACTCAGTTTTACTTTTCTAATAGAAAATTATTCAAGTGGTACAAAATAAAAAGGTATCAACGTGCATACAGAGTATTTCCCATACTCCTGGTCTCCCAGTATCTCACTCTTTGTGGGAAAGGATTGCCGTTATCAGTTGTCTGCAATCCAGAAATCTTCCCCACTAAGAGAGATGAATGGCTACTGCTGGGCACCAGAGCACACCTCATGACCTAGCTGGGCCTTTTTTTCCATTCACCAGCGCCTCTAGGCAACCACGTACACCAGGACATAAATACCTGCCACCTTGGTAATAGCTGAGCAGCAGCACAGTACTTAAAAGTGTCACCACTGATTTTAAAGAATGCATGAGGACCCTGGGCTCTTTTATGTTGGTAGAAGGGTGTTGACGAATGTCTCCATATGTAGTTCAGGCTGGCCTTAAACTCACTGCGTAATCTAAGCTGGCCTCAAACTCATGGTGATCCTCCTACCTCAGTTTCACAAATACTAGGGTCATAGGGGTATGCCACCATGCCCAGCTATGTAACCCAAGTTTTTAAGGACCAAAAAGCCAGAATGGAAAGTCTTCAGACCAGGGTCACTGAACTCTTCCCATCAACTGACCCTGGATGAGTCCCCTACACAGAGACCTCAGTCTGATCGAAGACTAGATGAAAGTGAGCAGGAAAGCAGTGCGTTCTTGGCACACTGAATGCTGAGTCATTGCCCTATCAGAGTCTGACTATGAACCAAAGTGGTTGGAATGCTACAGAGTGGCAGAAGTCAGAGAAGAATCTGCCTTCTTCCCAAGACATGTGGAGTGATGGAAAGGACAGCTTGGCATCCTAAACCCAACTCTTCCACTTCCTATGTATTAGCTTACATATGTAGCAACTGCGCACTTCCAGTCTCCGAGAGCAGGACCGGCAAATGAATGTCCAGCATGGAGTCACATTTCCCAGGATCCTCTGCTGCTGTGTTCTCATCAAACAACTGTGGCTAGAAATTGCTAGCCTTCTACTTCCTGTTTGTCCCTCCACAGACAACACTCACAAGGGATCAGTATGACAGCCCTGACCAGATGGGTGAATCACCATTCAAAGGAAGGACTTCGGTGACCTGAGTGACACGTGTCACTAAGTCACATGCCCAATCCTGCCAGCATCCCTCTAGAAGAGTCTGTAACATGATGATGTGACCCCCACTGATCTTGTTTTAGCTCTCATATTTGGAGATCTCTTTTACAGTATCTTAACCTTTATGCTAATGTGCAGTGAGATTTTGAACAATTCAGTTGATGTCCCCAAACCTCAGCTACCATGTCCTCAAATGCCTTTTGAAGATTAAAGAAGGGTGAACAGAACACCTAGCATACTGGTTGTTGTGTGGTTAAAAAATCAATAAAGGACTCTCTGACTTCAGTTTCCTCATTGGGCATGTTAATAGTTTGTTAAGCCTTCCAAAATAGAAGACCGCACCATTTGCATAGCTGGCAGCCCCTGCCAGCAGCCTGAGCTACAGAGTACTTCATGGTAGTAAGGAGCAGGATGTCTTAGTTACTTTTATTTGTTGCTGGGACAAATACCCGACACTCAAAATGAAGGAAGGAAAGATTATTTAGCTCACACTTACTGGAAGTTTCAGTCCATACGCAGCTGGCTCCAAAGCAGACTGGCACATGGCAGAGGGCAACCTTCCATGGCAGCGGGCAGAGAGCAACAACAACTGTCTGTCTCTCTGTCTCTCTTTATATTACATTCAGGCTCTCTGCCTTAGCCTATCCACCTTAGGCCACACCAATAATCCTAGCCATACTCAGATCAATAACCCCGTCAGTACTAAAACACATAATCCCAGGGGATCAAAAGTCAAGTAATCCCAGCAGTACTCAGACTCATAGTCCCATCAGTACTAAAACACAGAATCCTAATGGATCATGACTAAAGTCTCAAATTCTAGAAGTCCCTGCCCCATGATTGCATGAGGCTTTGGGGGGACAACTAGACATAAATCATAACATTGTGCCCCTGGACCCCCAAAGTCTCATGCACATCCCTTTGTGCAAAAGACAGTTTAGTCCATCTCAAAGAGTTGCCAAAGTCCCAACAGTTTCAGCATTGCTGAAAAGTCCAAGTTCCAAGTCTCCTCCAAGATCCAAGGCAAACTCTCAACTGTGAGCCCCTGTATAAAAGAAAAGTTAAACATATCCAACATTCAGAGGTACAAGATAAACATTACCAATCCAAAAGTTGTAAACAACAGGGTAATACAAAACACTGGGACCAACACATGTCCAAAGTCCAGCAGAACAAACATTAAATCCCATAGTTCCAACTGGAACATCCAAAGCAGTTTGTGCTGAGTTATGAGCTCCATGCAGCTCCGCCCCTATGGCACTCTTGGTGGTAGTTTCCATGGCTTCTCTCTTAGCCCGGCTTTGTTCCCTCTTTGCACAATCTATGTTCCTGGCTTTTCCAAACTTCTGGGGTTTCCACTGAGTAGGCTTCTCACTCTCTGCTTCATACACTGCCCTCTCAGGGGCACACTGCCTGGCCTCCCAGGCCTTCTTCTGAAATTGAAGTGGAAGCCTTCTTAATCTAAAAACTCATGCATTCTCAATGCGCCTAAAACCAATGTCACGTGGATGATACCAAGGTCTGCCAGCTGGAGCAGTAGCCAGGCTTCCTTCTCTCTTGGTTGTAGGGGTGGAGTACCTGGACTAGTGAACTCTCTGACTTTGATTCTGAGAAACAAATTCTTTATGCCGGCATCATTTTGGAACCTGGTTTGGCCGCTGCCACCATTCTGGTACTTGGGTCTCTGCAACTTTTTTCTCAAAGCAAAGCCTCTCTCCTTTGCACTTCTGGGGCTGCAAAGGGTGGAGAGCTGCCACCTCCTGTGTTTCCCTTGGGCCATCTTTTTGATTCTCTGGTTCCTTCCCAGAAATGGAGATCCTCTCAGCTCCATCTTTGCAGTCCATAGCTCTCCTGGTTCTTCCTTTTTGGACAAATTCACACTTTAAATCATCCTGCTTGACTCTTCGCCCTTGATTCTGGACATAAATCTGGCTAAAAGCTGCCAATAACAACTATGCCACTGCCCCAATAGTTCGCTGCTTTGAAATACCTCTTGAAAGATCAGTCAGTCCTCCATGCTTAATCTCAGTTTTAGGCAAAGTCTCTGGGCACGAGCAAAATTCTGACAGACTTTCAGCCAATCCATAGCACAAATCATCTGGAGTATAACAACCAATGCTGTCCTTCTCAGCAGAAACCTCCTCAACCTCGTCTTTATAGGCAGGCCTTCTGTCAGTGTCTGGTCTGAGTTCTAACCAGAGTCTCCCCTACAGAGCAGCCAAAGCTTTTCCAGCTCTTCACAAGTAGAGAACCTCTCTAAACTTTTCCAATCTCTACTCTTAAGCCATTCTTTATACTCAGGCTTCAAGCCAGTCTTCTGGTCTGAACTCTGACCAGAATCTCCTAGCCAAAGCTTTTCCAGTGCTTTGCTTGTAGGCGACATCTCTGAACCTTTCCTCTGTCTTCCCATAAGCCATTCCCAAAACCTCATAATCCACATTGTCAGGTATAGCCACAGCAACGATCCAACTTCTCTGGTACCAAATTCTGTCTTAGTTACTTTTATTCATTGCTGGGGCAAATACCCGACACTCAAAATGAAGGAAGGAAAGATTATTTAGCTCACACTTACTGGAAGTTTCAGTCCATATGCAGCTGGCTCCAAGGCAGACTGGCACATGGCAGAGGGCAACCTTCCATAGCGGCAGGCACAGAGCAACAACAACTGTCTGTCTCTCTGTCTCTCTTTATATTACGTTCAGGCTCTCTGCCTTAGCCTATCCACCTTAGGCCACACCAGTAATCCTAGCCATACTCAGATCGATAACCCCATCAGTACTAAAACACATAATCCCAGGGGATCAAAAGTCAAGTAATCCCAGCAGTACTCAGACCCATAGTCCCATCAGTACTAAGACACATAATCCCAGTGGACCATGACTCAAGTCTCAAACTCTAGAAGTCCCTGCCCTATGATTGCATGAGGCTCTGGGGGGGACAACTAGACATAAACCATAACACGGGGATTCAACCTTCCTTGTCCTGGTGAGCTTGGCCAAGTGTCCTTGTAGACTTAGTGTGAAAGCTGGGTTGTGACCCAGCTAAGGCCTCTGACTGCACAACGCCTACTGAATTTGGTGTGAAGGACCCAGGTATGAAGTCCCACCCTGCATTTTAAAAGAAACATCTGCTGGTGAGAAAGATGGACTGCAATAAAAGAAACTAAATTTTCACCACTGTACTCCAGCCATTCCATGTAGATGAAAGGCTATTGTGGTCAGCTTCTAGAGCTTTGTGAACCAGATTCCTGTGTGTGTTGGGTACCCAACGTAGGCAAGGCTGAGTGTTTTGTGGTTAGTGTGTGCTCTCTCCACTAGCACTCCCAGTAGCTCCAGCAGGATGTCCTCTCACCACTGGACAGATGAGGACCTTGAAGAGCAGACGTGGCTTACCCCAGGTCACAGAGCCAGTATGTGGCTGAGCAGGATTTGAACTCAGGTCTATCTGATTCCAAGGTCTGCGCTCAGTGATTCCATGATTCTAATGTCTGCTGAATATGCTGTGTTCCCAGCAAAGGCTGAAACACCTGAAGAAAAGCAAAAGATATTCAGAAAGTAAAGGAATGGAAAGGTTAAAGGACCTACGGAGAGAAAGCTGGGTTTCTCCTCCCTTACCTATTTCAGTGCCTCTCACACATTTCCCCTCCTCTCTGGGCTTCATTCTCTCCATACAGAAATTACAAATAACACCAAAGGCCAGGGTCACCAGGAAGATTAAATGAATGAGGTGACACATGTAAAGAGGACATGCAAACTGGGAAGCACTGGACAGAACTTTGCATTGCTTTGGGATATTCCAGAGGCCTCGTTGTGGGATGCTTCTTCTTGTCCCCTGGAAGCAAAGGGGCTCCATCAGCGCCTCTTGATGATGTCCCAAGAGTTCATGTGCATGATGGCAGAACCATCCGACTGTTCTCCTGCCTGAGGCCAAGTGGAAGATGTCAACAGCTTCTTGGCCCTTTACAAGCGTCCTGATGTCAACAACAGTCTTTGTGTGTGGAC
Source organism: Capromys pilorides (assembly GCA_004027915.1). Taxonomy (NCBI): domain Eukaryota; kingdom Metazoa; phylum Chordata; class Mammalia; order Rodentia; family Capromyidae; genus Capromys; species Capromys pilorides. The sequence continues at coordinate 8,280 of PVKN010016781.1, read as the reverse complement.
AGCACACTGGCACTCCCAGTAGCTCCAGCAGCATGTCCTCTCACCACTGGACAGGCACTTAGAGAACCATGAAATAGCTGGAAGTTCTTTGGACTTCCTTGGAACATAGTGGGGCAGCAGGGCAATTCACATGTGAGGGAGCTGGGGTGTTGTGGGTGCCAGATGTGCCACAGCTTGCTCAGGGACACACACTGATTAAGGAGCAGGGTCCCTTCTGCTCCACTCCTGCCTTGGCCTGCATGTTGTTCCAAGATTCTTTCCATTTCCCCATTATACATCACCTGCAAGAGAGGACAACACAAGACACGCAGGATAGCACAGCAGCCTGGGTTAAATCTCTGGTGTGCCAGTGTTGGTCCTGCCCCCAGGGCGCGCTGAGCAGCAGTTGAGACTGGGCATGGTGGCACACACCTGCAATCCCAGCACTTGGGAGACTGAGAACAAGAGGATCATTACAAGTCCAATCTACATAGTGAGACCCTGTAGACCCTATAGACCTTATACCAAAAACATTAAACAAAAAAGAGAGGATGGGGGCCAGGGAGATAGTTCAGTGGAATAAGTGCTTGCCTGGCAAGTGCAGTGTCCTGAGTGTTCAATCCTTGGTCCTGCAGAGAGAGAGAGAGAGAGAGAGAGAGAGAGAGAGAGAGAGAGAGAGAGGAGATAACACATTGCCCTCTTCAGAGCCCAGCTTATACAGCATAGGGCCATGATGGGAAGCCCTCTAGAGATTTTAATGATGCATAACGACCCACTGCAGCCTGCGTGCTGTAGATTCCCACCATTGACATTGGGTAGAAACCTGAACTTTTGTGCAATGGATATTTACTGAGATTCTGGCCCCTACTTGAAATGCCTTCAACACAAAGTACACAAGACAGAATTATAACAGCCACAGTCTGTGGTTGGTTTGTGCTATGTAAATAAACAATTCAAAGTACTCCTTTTCCTTTTTGATTTCTGAATTGGTAACACTATACAATCATAGACTGTGCACCTCAAACAGTTTTCTTCTTAAGCCTCCTCAGTGTACTGAGGGCGGAGCTAAGACCCATAAAGTACAGACACCTTGCCCAGCGTCACTCTTCAAATTGGTATTGGGGATTCAAGCAGTGTGCCTAAACTTAAAGCCCCCTTTATTTCCACTCCATCACATTCTGCATGCCTAGTTGGGCCTTGGAAAATTCCCATGTTTTTTCTAGAGAACATCTCCTGCTTGAGGCATGGACCAACTGTAGCTTATCCACGTACTGCAAGCATCTGGCATGCAGAATAGTACCCTCTGTGAATGTATGATAGTTCAGTGGCAAATGAAACAATAAGAATTTCCCTGATACACAGAAAGAGTAGCTGAGGTTCAAACAGATTTGAGTATATGTCCAAGGCTACGTGGCTTCCAGGTGGACAGGCCAAGACTCAAACTGGTCTTTCTATTTGTGGAAGCCCACTCGCCCACTGGCAGGGAGATCCACATGAGGCACCGCCACCCAGCGACTCGGGCAGCAGTTGCACTACCTATCCTCAAGCCCTCTTTGCTGCTCCCTCTCTGGGTGGGAAAGAGCCCCAGCAGTGGGTTCTCAGGAGGACCAGGTAAGTGGACTCGGCCAGCAGCCATGCACACACACAGGGTAGGGGAAGGCCCTCGGTGCGAGGTCACCTCCCAGAGGATCTCGGGCCAGATGGCCAAAACAGCTGCACATGTTTGGAAGGCAGTGAACAGCCTTGCTGGGGGCCAGGAGAAAGATCCGTTCTGGGGGTTCTGCCAGACCTGGAGACGTGGCTGCCAGAGGGGGGCCTGGCCAGGAGAGGACACATGTGGCCGCAGTGCTGCCAGAGGCCTTGCAGGCCCCACTGAATCAATGCTCTAACCAGAGCCATAACTTTAGTCCATGCTCACGGCATTTCATTTCCCAGATTAGACCATAGAAAAGTGGTTCCACATGGACTTGTCAGCTCCGTGGCTTACTCACACCCCACCCCACCTCCAGTCCAGAATCACAAGGCGTCCATTTTGTGTCAACACAGGGATGTTACTCTTTATTTTCTTCTCTCTTGAACACATAAAAGTAATTCTGTCAGACTTAAATATCCATGTGAGGCCTCAAGAAGCTGGGCTTGAGCATGTTTGCACATCAGGACTGAAGCCGACCCACACGTAGCTGCTGGAGCAAGGGCTCTATGTGGCCAGTAGCCACCTCCCTTAGTTTCAGGGGTGCTAACAAAGGAAGAAGTTCACACCCCAGGCAGCTCCTTCCCAAGATCTCCCACCAGTTCTGTTCATTTCAGTGTCATCTTGATTTCACAGATGAAAAGCAAAGTCTCCAAGAAATTTAATGAGTTCAAAGCCACTTCATTCCTTCAACAAATGTGCCTCATGTTTGCCAGTGTGCCTGAGATGGACTCTTGCCTGAAAAAAAAAAAAAAGTTTTTTTATTTTCCCCTGCTGTATAAAAAGATTTACTGATGTATTCCCTTAGTGTTCCATGAAAGCTCCCCAGAGTGCCCAAGGTAGAAAGCTCATCTTATGTAAGCTAAAGAGACATCTGGGGAAATGATTTCCAGGCACAATTAGCCCAGAAATCACTGATTAAATGACGATTACCTAGGAAATCACTGATTAAAGAAACTAAACAACACAGAATTTTCTTGGACGCAGATTTTTTTTCAAAGCTTACAAATGGCTAAAATGTATTTGACTCTTTCAAAAGACTAGAGAGTGTGCAGCATTTTCCCAAATTATGAGCTGCAGTGCAAAGAAAAACTGTTTTGGAAGCACTGCCCTGATGGATGACGAGGCTGAATCATCTAGAGTCACCAGCACTTGGCTGGTTTTGATCTACGGAACAGCAGCTCCATATGGCTCGACCTAATAGGTACAATATGGTTTTTCACACGCTTTGTCCATCCCTTATCACCCTTCAAAGTACCACATGACTAATACGCACTCTTGACAGATGCTTGCTGTATGACCCTAAAGGGCTCATGGTTAGGGCTGAAGTGGCCCTTGGGCAGGTGGCTGTACTGAACCAAATCCATGTTTGTCCCTCCATAGTATGGACATGTCATGAGAACCAGCTGTCTGACTAGCAGCTAAAGTCCAAGAGGGTGTGGGGTGCTAAAATCCATTAAGAAATGTGACACTTCCAGATTGGAGTGGGTAAGCATCAGCTGTACCTCCCCTACCATTTTCCCTCCTTCTGGCTAAATATAGAAGACTCAAAAACCTATGAGGTTAACAGATGCCCAGGAGGGAAGGTACACAAGATAGAAGATCTGCAAAATGGAAGATCCACAAAATGGCAAACCCACAAGACAGCAGGCCCACAAGATGGAAACAATCACCTTACAAGGAAAATTGACACTGAATTATTATTAGGTGAGGGAGAAAAAAAAATCTGCTTAACCTAATTAGTGAAATTTAGGTTAATTTTATTATATAACAGGAAAAAGCATTATCCAGCCTACTATGAGAGCAGGTGTTGAGAGTGGCTATTCTGGGCCCTGAAGATGGTCACACTGTATAGAGCAAAAAAGATCAACTTCAACAAGATTCACCCAAGAAAGGCACAACCCTGAGCAGAGTGGGCATCCAGGCACATGTCTGGAAGCTAATGTCAGCTGTAGGATATAAAATCGGGATGAAGAGCCCTGCTGGCTAAAAGAGACATGAATCCAGATGTCCACCAGTCAGCAGACACCCCTCGTGTCTCCTCCCTCACTGCCCATGTCCAGTCGGCATTCTCCCAGGGCTGTCGCTCTGTCTCAGGCCTCTTCATGCCCTAGCACTTCTGTTGTAGACACCCCACCTCCAACTTCTCTAATACCAGAGTTAATGGGATTTTCTTGGCACTAAAAATTCAAACCATATCTCTCCCTGCCTTAACTCTTCAGGGGTTCCCAGAACACTCAAGGTAAGCCCCAGGATCCTCAGCATGAACTCAGTGCCTTCCAGGAGCTGGACTTGGTCTCTTTTCCAGCCTTGCACTGGTAACCCAATCGTAGCTACCCATCTCACACAGCCATGTGTCCACCTCCTTCCAATATACCCTCCTACCATACAAACTACAGTAGTGTCTTTGAGGATCTTTTTGAGACAGGGCTTCACTATGTAGCTCGGGCTGGCCTTGAATTCGTTTTGTAGCCCAGGCTGGTCAGCCTTGAACTCACAGTGATCCTCCTGCCTCAACCTCCCAAGTTCTGGGATTATAGTTGTGTGCCAATATGCATGACACTCATTATTTTAAAAGTTTTGGTATAATTTTGTTGTTTTCTTATTTTAGGAAAATTTAATAGATCCTCGTAGCCCCTAAAATGTTCAACTTTTCTGAAATAAGAAAAAAATACTTTCTCTGGTTCTAAACGTTCAAAATTTTGGGGGGGTTTGTTTTTTGTTTTCAGAATTTGGAAGAAATAAGACATCTTCTTGGTCTCCTGGAAGGCTTGCAGGCTGTAGGAGCTACGCCAGCTGGGCCGATGCAGAAGGCCCCATGTCCTTTCTAATGAGAAGTCCATTCTTCTCCAAGTCTCTCCTCTGGGGTGCTGCTGTGAGAAACACAGCTGCACCTCACTGGCACTTTCCCTGTGGGTCCACGTCACAGGAAGGTCCTCAGCGGTAGCGAGCAGCCAGCTCACCAAAGGGGCTGCTTAACCGTAGATTAAGCTCCAGCTTCTGAGGTTGAGACTTGACATCTGGGATGGAGCCCTGGGTGGTCTGCACTTTACATTCGGCCAAGGGATTCTGGAACAAGTCAACACACAACCATACACACACACACACACACACACACACACACAGAACCTTGAGAAACCCTCTTCGGGAAGTCCAGTAACAATGAGGAAATGTCACTGTGCCCTTCATAATGGCAAAGGTCACACTGTGCACCTCTGTGCCCTCCTTACCAAGACAGTGCCAGTGAGTGCTTAAAAAATGATGAGCCGAGGGGCTGGGGAGATAACTCTGTGGCACAAGTGCCTGCCTGGCAAGTGCAAGGTCTTGAGTTTGAACCCCAGTCCCGGAAAAAAAAAAAAAAAAAAAATGATGAGCTGACGAGCTGAAAGAACTGGGTACAAAGTGCTTTAAGGTGAAGATGTGGTGGCGGGAAGATTAGTGCTCAGGGCCTTCCCCCTCCTTCCTACAGAAAGTTGAAACACTCAGGTTCGCACCCAGACTTGGAAAGGTGAGTCACACCTCCAAAGCGGAGCTTACTGAGCAGAACAGGAAGAAAGTGAACTTGAAGAAAGACCAGCCTGAGTGTGAGAGTCAATGGCACCTCCTCCTAACTCTGTGGTAAGGGACACCCACCTCATATTTGACCTCCCATTTCTCCACAAATAAAATAAAAACAGTATAAAGCCTTGTGTGGAGCTCCTGCTCATGGCAATCTGCTCCACTCCTTCTATGTGGCTAGAGCCCGAACCTTTGAGGTGGAGGTGTGGCCTGCCTCTCCTACCAGGTGGGCTCCAAGCTGGCACCTGCACAAAGCAGGTGCTCCGCGAGCACAGTGACAGTGGACACTAGAGCCCTGCCCGGCGCTCGGGGCCTTTGCTCTCCACCACACACGGGTTCAACTCCAGGAGTGAGGGAGAGGTTGTTCTCCACAGAGCACCCTGTGTCTCACTCTCTAAAGTGAGAAATAAGTTCCCGAGGTGCAGAAGGGATTCCATCCTCCACCTCACCAGATCCCCCCAAGCACCCAGAAAAGCACAGAGGGGTATCAGTGGGCATGCTTGCCCTGAGGTCCACTAGCAAACCAGTCTTTAGGTCAGACAGGCAACATGGTTGACTTTACACTGGTCTTTGAAAGACCTTTCCACTGGTCTTTGAAAATAAGACAGAGGGAAAATATTTACCTCCCTGCAGGGGTTAACAACCCATGGGGTGTGCTCCCAGGGAAGCAGGCCCAGGCTCCTAAAGTGTCCCCAGTCACCCATCCCTCGATAATGACATGAAGACTGTTGACACACCTGCTCTCCCTTCTTTGTTCTGTCTGTGAGGTGACTCATCTTATCAATGTACAAGTTTCATGAAATGAGTTTTGTTTTGTTCATTTCAGTCCCAGTGTTCTGAGGGCACCTCAATGTTCCGAGGATCCTTTATTCTCTGGCTAAAATTACTGTAGGGTATGGGATGAGGTAAAATACGCCACTTGTATATGCATCTAAAACCAATAGGAAGTGCCAGCAAAATAGCTCAGCAGATTAAAGCAGCTGTAAGCAGGCACAGGGGCCAGAGGTTTGATCCGCAAGACAGACATGCCATCCCCACCAACATGGCACACTGAGATGGCAATTGAGACTGAGCGTGGTGGTGCACACCTGTAATCCCAGCTCTTGGGAGGTTGTAGACAGGTGGATCACTACGAGTCCAATCTAGTAGTGAGATCCTGTACACCTTGTAGACCCTTCCCTAAAATACAAAAAAATGAAAAATAAAAAATAAACCTATAGGAGATGTGGCTATTGCATGTGGGGAAAAGAACCGTGACACACTTAGAGTACCCAAATTGCAGAACTATGACAATTTTATGTTGCAAGATTTATTTATTTGTTTGTTTGTTTGTTTATTTATTTATTTAATGGCCAGTTCAGCCTGCCCTGAGGGTGGGGATCAAACCACGATCTCTGCAGTTGCCTAAGCTTTCCTAAGCAGGCGCTTTAGACAGCTGAACCATCTCACCGGCCCAAAATCTATTTTTCATTTATTTATTTTTTATGTGTTTAGTACAGGGTAAACAAGGTCTCACTATACAGATCAGAGGGGACAGCAGGATGGCTCAGCAGTCTAAAGCACCTGTTTAAGAAAGCACAGGCAGCCACAAGGACTGCGGGTTCGATTCCCGGCACCACATGCTGCGCCAGCTCCGCCCCCAGGGCATGCTGAGCCAGCCATAATAAAAATAAATTAATTAATTAATCTATATATATATATATATATATATATATATATATATACATACAGATCAGACTCATAGTGACCCTCCCGTTTTCAGCCTCCCAAGCACTGGGATTACTGGTACACACCACTGTGCCCAGTCTCAGTCATTATCTCAATGTGCACTGTGGGCGGGGCCAGCACAGCATGCCCAGGATCCTCTGCCTAAGCAGGCACTTTAGTCTGCTGAGCTATCTGGCTGGCCCTTTGTTACAAGATTTAAATAAATGAAGCATCTCAGATGGCCCTCAGGAGATCTTTTTTTTAGGTATTTTTTTCAATGTGTTTTGTACAGAGTCTCACTACACAATTCAGACTCATGGTGATCCTCCTGATTTAGCTTCCCCAGCACTGGGATTATAGGAGTGCACTACCGTGCCCAGACTCAGTCACTGGCTCAGTGTGCCCAGGGGTGGGGCCAGTACAGCATGCGGTGCCAAGGGTTGAACTCTGGTCCCTGTGCTTGCCTAAGCAGGTACTTAATCTGCTGAGCTATCTCGCTGGCCCTAGGAGATCATTTTTAAAGGTAATTATTCTGTAATAATTTATCAAGTATGATAGAAACTGTTGGGTGATTGCCTAGTACAGATCTCCTTCCCATTCTGTTCATAGTGACAGCAACAGAGAGAGAGAGAGAGAGAGAGAGAGAGAGAGAGAGAGAGAGAGAGAGGCTGAAAGCAAGGTTGATGTTTTCCCAACCTTCCTTGCAATGACAAGTGGCAATACGACCTTGTTAAATTCAACTGTACATGGGGCCAGGAAGATAGCTCAATGGTCTAAGCTTCTTTCTGGCAAGTACAAGGACCTGGGTTCAATCCCTGGTACCACATGCCTGCCAGCCCCATGCTGAGCTGGCCACCAAAACCAGGCATGGTGGTGCACATCTGTAATCCTAGCACTGAGGAGATTGAGACAGGAGGATTACTATGAGTCTGAACTGCATAGTGAGACCCTATACCAAATAAATAATTTTTTTAAAAAAATTCAACTCTACAGAGGAAAATGTACTAGTGGGCCTCTGGGACAGGATCCCCCCATAAGGAGAGATCATACTTTGACATCGCTGGCCACCTCACCTTCCTGCCTTGGAGAATAGGCTTTTAAATCCTAAAGCTGAGTTCACCCTATTTAAACCATGAAGCAACCAACCTGAAAAAGAGCAAACATACAGGAAAGACCAGAAAGGAGGAAGAAGCTAGATGACTGCGTGTGTGTGTGTGTGTGTGTGTGTGTGTGTGTGTGTGTCTGTGTGTGTGTGTCTGTGTGTATGTGTGTGTGTGTGTGTGTGTGTGTGTGTGTGTGTGTGTGTGTGTTGATCAATCAAGCCATCCTGGAGTTGCCTACCTTGT
>PVKN010016780.1:0-17692 GCA_004027915.1 Capromys pilorides | reverse complement strand
CTATCTCTCCCTCAGCATATGTTTTTGGTCCCTTTGTCATTGATCAGAAGTTGAATGTGCCTGTGGTTGTTTCTGCTTCTATTCTCTCCTGCTCATCTACATGGCTCTTTTATGCCAGTGTGATGCTGTTTTATCCCTATAGCTTTGTAATGTAATTTCAAATCTGGGATTGTGATGCCTTCGCTTTCTTTCGTTACCCAAGATTTTTGCTCTTCTGAGTCTGTCCCCATTCTATGTGGATTTTAAGATTGTTTTCTCTGGATCTATGAGGAATGATGTTGGTATTTTGATTGATATTGCTTTAAAGCTATACATCAGTTTTGGAAGTATGGCCACTATTTTTTAATATGTCCACTTTTAATGCTTCAACTTCTCTCTCCCTTTTCTACTCCATCCACTAATCTCCTTCCTTCTCTTCAAAAGTGCTTTCTAGTTTCCTGCCATCTGTCTTTTATTTTGCTTGCTTTTATTTTTCAAATTTCTCATATATAAGAAACCAATAATATTTAACTTTTTAAATTAAATTATTCCACTTGATAGTTAACAGTTCTATCTTTTTATCATTTTACAACTCCACACACTAATTTGAATCAATGTATTAACAAAAAAGAAATCCTACTAGATAGCCATCTCATCTGGCATTTAGTACAGGTCTTCTCTCCTTAAACTCCAATGAAATACACATCTTATAGAAGGAACATCAGAGACAGTGGGACGTGAGTGATAAAAAATTTGATAGTTGAGAAGAGAGAAGAGAGAGGGTTTCTTGCTGCCCTCAGAGCACCTCAAAGTAGATGTGCACATTTCCATAGTTGTCCTGGAGCACAGGTTTAAACCACCCCCAATATACACAGACACACTTCCATATACACATAAACCAAGGGGAGCAAATAGAAAGCCAAGTGTGCACACCACAGCACACCCTCTGCCAGTTCTTTTTACAGAGCACAGCTTGCTGGTATCCAAAAGCTGGGCATAGAGTGAAGCAGACCTGGCTCATTATCCTGGCACAGTCACCTGTGTGTGCCTGGTGGTCACAACCTGCTTTCTGCCCATTGCTGGCACATGAATGTCATGAGAATCCACTTCTCCCAGAGTTCTCTGGCAGACTAGGGGTGCCCACCGGAAGCTTCAGGTCCCTGCAGCCCAGAGGAACATGAACGAGCACAGGGGTGGTCACTCAGAGTACTCTTGTGTATGAAATAGCATTATGGCACTCAGGAGGCCAGCGATCATCTAGCCAGCCAACAGTGATGCTCCTCCTGCGGGTGGAGGCCTGGGGAAACTGCAGCTCCAGGATGCATTTGGGGCATTAGATGGAAAAAGCCTCAGCCTCGCATCTTAAGTTACTATCTCGCAGGAGAGCAATCTCTTCTCTGATTTCTATCTAAATGCTAGGTAAAAAGGAGTGTTGGGTGGAAAGGGGCATACACAAGCATTTAAGTCATTTATAGTTTACATTTTTACAGCACAGCAGAGATCGGCATCCATTTTCCAACTGTAATTAGTAGACAGAGCAGTCTGCCAAGGCTCCATGTAAATTGTGCCTATTAAAAGAGACTACACCACACAATGATTGATCAACACCAAGGATTTATTCACTGAGCTAACAGCGGTTTTTACTTTTGCCATTACCCAGGGTGATCCATAACAATTTAGATAATGTACCCAGACAGATGCATTTATAACCCTGTGTCACAGTCCTGTCTTTAGGCTGGTCAGCCTGGGGGAGGAGGAGATATTTCTGAAGAGCTCAGGGAGCCTGGAGCCCCTGAGCTCCTGGGTCTGATCTCCTAGGACAGAGCCCACACTGCCCGTGAGGGAAGCCCAGGGCACAGAGCAGCACAGTGGACCAGGGGAAAGGCAGGTTTCCCTCACTCTGCTCATTTGTCAGTGGGGATGAGGTGGTTATGTTTTATGGGCGTGGTGGTATAGAGAGGGCTTGCAAAGCCGAGATGAGATACAGGGTGGTCTGTTGTAGATAAGTCACTATTCATCACATGGTACATGGCGCTGGCATGAGGGTTCTACCTGAAGGCACACACACACACACACACACACACACACATACACACATACAGGAAATCCCCCCTTGAATGAACAATAATCCTTTTCCCTTTTGAAAAGGGTATTCTCACAATCTTCTTGTTTGTTTTTTTCTTGGCTGGCATCAGATGATATTTAACACTTTCTTTGAGTTCTGGGGACAGGTGCTGGATGCTCCATTCTCAGCATAATTGGTCTACTCTCTGTGCCTAGAGGTCCTTGGTGGCAGACCCTAGCAGGAGCACATTCCAGGAAGATGCTCTTAGGGGCTGTGCTGTGGGACATGGGCTCCATAGAAACACAGACAAGCTCCACAGGGTTTCGTCACACCCCCCACATACACACCAATTGTTCCCATCTCCTGAATCTGTGCTCTCTACAGCTCCCTCAGTGCATCCCACAGGCCCCTTCTGGTGTGACACAATGCCCAGAATTCACCACCTTCTTGGCCTTCTGCCACCAGCTCTCAGCATCCCTAGGTACCCAAGCTGTCAGGAGACAGACTCACCCTGACTCCCTTCTCCATGTCATGGTTCCTACAGGCTCTCCTGTCTAAACACATGCCAGGCTGGCCCCTTCTCTCCCTTCCCACTACTGCCTCCAACTCTGTCATTCCCCACCGACATAAGTACACCAATCTCCCTACGCCCAGTCTTCCCACTCACCATACGACCTTCTTTGGCATCTTTCTAAATACAAGCCCAATCTTTTCCTTTCTCTGCATTACATTTGTTGGTTCATCCTGACAACATTAGGCTGCAGCACAAATTGCTCTGCCTTAGAATATGTCTGAAAATATTTCTTAAAAAGACTTGACTGCACCATCTGTATGAGTCTGGATTCTCTAGAAGAAATAGAATCAGTAGGGTGAGTGGCTATGTGAGGATTATGCAGAATTGGCCCCTATAATTTGAGGCTCAGAGAAAAGCAGATGTTACAGTTCAAGTCCAGAGGCTACCTGCTGGCAGGTGTTCTTATTGTTTGAGGGAGCCTGATATTTATTCTATTGGCAGTAGTTGGATAAGGCCCACTCTCACTGTAGAGGGTCATCTGCTTCAAAGGCTATTGATTGAAATCTTAATCACATTTTTAAAAAATACAAAAATATCCAGAATAATATTTGACTAGTGGCTGAGCAACCTCCCCCAGCCAAGTTGATACAAACTACCCATGACATCACCTACTTTCTGTGGTAGCAGAGTTAAAGGCTTTGGGAGCAAGCGGGATGTTGTTCCCAAAGGTCTCCCCCTGAATGACCAGGGTACATTGGTCAGAATAGCTCCAGGCAGAGGAAACTTCAGACCTCGAGATTTCCCAGGATCATCTCAAATGGAGCTCTTCTTGGAACAATGGGAAGAGAGAGGCCCAGAGAAGGTCAACGAAATGGGAAGGCCAGGTGTTCTCTGTACTAATTCAGGATCTAAAATATGAGGGACATTTAAGAAGCAAGCTGAAGGCCTCCCACCTGTGGCTGAGGGCACAGCCAGTGAGTACAGCCAGTCCTCGACTTTTAATGACTCTGGTTCGTGACATTTTGACTTTGTGATGGTACAAGAGCAATGAACACTCAGGAGCCGTACTTCAGACTTCTGCTTTTCCCATGCTAGTGCTTTGGCACAATGCTACCTTATGACTCAGCGCAGCAGGAATGAGCCACAGCTCCCCAGTCAGGCACGCAATTAAAAGGGTAAACAGGCAACGGGAGACAGCAGACTGTGCCGCTTAGCCAGCATGTCTCGTGGGACAGGTGTGCGCTTCAACTTACGATATCTTCAGCTGACAGTAGGTTATTGGGCTGCACTCCCAAACTAAGCTGAGGAGTACCTGGATTTATCACTGAGCACAGCCCAGGACCTACTGAGTGGCAGACCCACGGGTGCACCTGCACAGTGTGTGCAGTGGACTGGACTGGGGCTCTCGCTAGGCGGCAGCCTAAGGCAGAAGGCTACTGGGAAGAGAATCTCCTGAAGTCGTGTTTCTCTGGCTAACACGCAATGGCTACTTAGATTGTCTCCTTACCTGTGGGGATCTGGGGCAAAGAATGAAGGCGATGAAGAGCACCAGCCTCCAAGCACCTCCCCCCTTGGAAGCGTCCCTGCTTACACACTAACCAGGTGTTCTGTTCACGAGGAGCAGAAGGTGTGTGTAGCAAGGGTGCACAAGATCACACAGACAGCGTGCGGGAGCCAGCCGGGAACCTAGGCCAGCTCGAGGCTACCCACTTCCTTCTCCATTGCCTCGCCCACTCCCCCACAGAGCTCTGCCTTAAGGGAGCCTCTGCACCCTTGGGAAATCCTGGGCTACTTGCCGTACCCTAGAGAACAGGCTACTGGCTTAAACTAGGGGAAGCCTGTAAGTTAACTGTTCAAAAGCCTTCCATGCAAGTAAGAGGGACTCCCATCAGCAAAAATACTGATTCGCTCCCAGTTACCACGGAACCTGTCCCCTTATACCTGCGGACTTATTTAAAAAAGTGTCACATTATATCTGCAAATGGGTTTTCATCTGGTGGTAGGTGATTACAAACTACAAACGGAAGCGTTATGCTAGGTGAAAAACATTTTCCAGACAGCTACACAGTGACCACAGCCAGTCACTCAGACACAACCATGGGACAAAAGGAAAGAGGATGACAGCTTCTTTTTCTTAAAGAAATAAAAAAATGAAGGAAAGGATGCCCAAAAGTTATGCATTGTAATTTTAGATCCATTTCTCAATCTTATCATTCTACTGCTTCCTTCCTTCAAAAAAAAAAAAAAAGCAAAAATAGACTACGCTCAGTCTGGTCTGCAAAGGCACCAAGATGGTGTCCCCCCCCCCCCACCACCACCACACCCCCCTTGTCAGAGTTATTTAGGAAAGACAATCCCTGGCATATCCTGTGTGCTCATAAACACCCCAAGGGGAGGCCGTGAGAGGCTCCTGGGACCTGGCGTGGGATCCCCGCTCAGGGCACTTACCTCTGCCACCTGCAGGTGGAAGGCAAGGCCTGCACTGGACTGCGGCCTGTCTGCTTGAGCAGGAGGCTTGCACAGTGGATATCCTCCCTTCTCCTTCCCACACCCTGCCTTAAGAATTCCTCCGCCTCCCTTTTCCATCCTAGGAAGGAGTCAGACTCTTCTATATAGGGCGTGAAACCTTCTCAGTGCTATAGGCTGCACTGTCTGGGCAGATCGTGTTCTTGAAAAGTATTTCTCTTCGTTCATTGAGACCTGGAGGATGCAGGGATGCCCTCCACAGCACCACGCCCACGCAGTGCCTCCAGCCCATCCGAGCTGCACTGCATTAAGTGTCCTATATGTGCGCCTCATAGGTGCAGGGCCCATTGGCGCCACTCCAGGCCCTGGGATTCTGCAGAGGGAGGCTGATGCTGAGACCACATCATGAATGTTTCCAGAAGACCCATGACAAGAGTGTGCTTTGGCTTCCTCTACCTGGGTCTGATCCTTTCCAGGCCCTCCTCTCCTCTGCAGCAGTGTCCATCCAACTCATTCTTCTTGCCCTCAAAATCCAGTGGCTACTTCTCTTACCAGCGCCTCTTACACTTTCCATGTTACAGCGGGCACAGAAGGCAATGACCTCTCTATGGGGTAGTGGCTTGAATAGGAGGCTGCTGCTGGCTGGAGGCCACATGCCCAGAGGCAGGCCATGCTCCAGGACAAGAAGTCAGATCAGTGTGTGTGGCATCAACTGAGAATATGCTCTTAACGGTTCCAAACACTTAGCAGGGTACCAGAATACAACATAAAACTGAAAAGGAAACGTTTCACTGAAGAGTGCTCTAGATATAATGTTCATTAATATTCTATTCTACTGTATCCTATCCTATCCTTCCATCCCCTCCCCTCCCCTCCCCTATCCTACCTTACCCTACCCTATCCTATCCTATTCCATTCTATTCTTCTCTTCTAACTCAGCTTATTCCATTTTTGAGAAAAAAAAAGTGGTTGTGTCCTATTAAATTGAATATGTAACCAATCAGTGGCTCTTCAGTCACAGCTTGGAAATCACTAGGCTGCAGACTTCTTGGGCTGGAACACTGAGGAGATTCTTCAGACTCACCAGGCACATCCCCTGCTGCAGACCTGCAGCACGGCTGCTCCTTCTTTTGGACCCTCTTCCTTGTATCTATGTGGCTAAGCCTTAAACTCTTTCGGGTCTCTCATCAAGGTCACTTTGTCACTGCAGCCATCCAGAACTCCTATATAAAATCGCACACTTCTTACCACTTCTAGTCACCAGGTCCCCAAACGAATGGGTGCTCCTACCTGTGCAGGTTCCTGGTCAAGTCTGGCCCTTGGGGATAAATTCAGTCACTTACCAGCACTGTCACACCAGTGAAGACTTGGGTGGCAGGGATTCAGGCATTTCACACACATGTGGGAACCCCCCACACACACACCTCTAGCATGGGCCAGTGAAATCTGAGAGCCAGATCACCTATTCAACTGATACACTTTCTACCACATCTTATCCTCTTTTCAATTTGTTATTGTTTGTGTCTATCTAGGTGTCCCCCCAAAGCCTCATGCAGTCATGGGGCAGCTTCTGGAATTTGTAATTGATTATTGTGGAAATGGGTGCTGCACCTCCTCTGGGGCAGGTGATTTGCATTTCAATGTAAGATAGGAAGAGAAGTTAGCTAGGCTCTCTCCCTGGCTTTTGCTCTTAGCCACCATGAAAGGTTGCCCTCTGCCATGTGCCAATCTGCTTTGGAGCCAGCTGAGTGTGGACTGAAATCTCCAGTAACTGTGAGATAAATAAACCTTTCCTTCCCTCATTTTGAGTGTCAGGTGTTTATCTCAGCAACAAGAGAAGAGTAACTAAGATGGAATTATACTTCTGAGTTTGCTGATTTTAACAGGCCCATTCTGCTATACACGTTTCTCATTATTTTTAGAGTTTTGCAATTTATTTTTCTTAAATCAAAACTTGAGACATAGGCAGAAGGTTATTGACAGTGTGTTGTGGCGTGTTCATATTACAGTTTATATCTTTGGGTTTTAAAAGCCCCCCAATGTGAATATTTTGATGTTTGGCACCTGACAAGCTTGTTTCTACACCACTCATGCGTCTCCACGCCAGTGCACTGCTTTCTGGTCCCACAGCCTCAGAGACGGCCTCCTACAAGGCCTCTCCCAGGCCAGATCAGTAGCAGCTTTTCCCCAGCCCTCAAGCCCTCCATGGCAGCTTGGGGTCTGTCCTAACCCAGACCCCAGAGGGTGCCTCTGCAGGGGTCCCCTCAGCCAGGAGGAGATTCCCAGCTCCCAAGGAGGTTCTGAAGTGTGTCTGGTTTCATTCTTTATCTCTCCTTCTGTTTCCTCCACTTGCCCCCATTCACACCCAGACCCCTGCCCAACTGCTCTCACTCCTTTTCTCACCCTTCCTCCCACCTTCTTGGCACCCTGTGCCAGGTGACTTTGAATGCTCGCTCTGGACAGGCCCAGCACTGTGAAGTCGTAAGACAGCACCTGGTGACATGCTGTGTGCATATGGGGAGCCACACACCCCAGGCCGGTGCCCATTGCATCCTCCAAAATGTGCAGGCAACTCAGCCACCCCTGAGGAAGGCAGGCAAAGACCCTAACCAATCTACAGCATGAAGAGCTTTACTTTCTGACTTACAGTTGCTGTGCTGTTTTAATATTTCTTACTTAATCCTCACAGTGATGAAGCAGTGTTCTGTTACAAATTTTCTACATGAACATCAATGATCAGGCAAAGCCCCAAGAGGTCTTGAAAGCTGGAGGATCCACAAGGACTTCAGATCATGATGAACATTGGAAACAATCAACTTTGCCTTCTCTTTCCTTGTGGAACTCAGTACCCGGAGTGTCTCATCTGACTGGCATAATGGGAAGTTCAGGGGATGGTCATTGGCACTTAATAGGCTATTCTTGAAGCCCCCTTAAATGCTTGATTGAATTATCAGGAAAGAGCAAGACGTCAACCAGGAACAGAGGCAGGGCATCCCCTTCAATACAGAGGAGTGCCTGCTAGGCTCTGAGGCTGGTCTAGGAGAAAGCCAGCTCTAGCAGTGCAAGGATGCATTTCTGAGAGCTTCACTAGGCAAATAACACCAGCCATGAACCAAGGTAGTCCTACCTCTGAAATTTTCAGCAATTCCAGTAAACGTTTTCTCATATCCTTTAAGATAGCCTCAGTATTAAAGTAAAGAGTAAATCAAGGCCTTCTAATTAGTAGGAAACAGAATCTCCTCCCATAAGATAAAAGCCAAAAATCAAAGAAAAGAGTGTAGGTTTCCAACCATAGCCATTACGTTTAACAAATACTTACACCCATTTACGCTGATTGACTGATAAGCTAGAGACAGGGTCTGTGTGCCTTGATCTAAGAAATCAAAGACAGGTACTTTAGAGAGCTTGGAGAAATAGCAACAGTAACGCAAACCTCATCAAAGGAAGGATAGGCAAAGCCTTCACCAGAGTCACACATTTAAATTGAAACTGAAGGACAATCAGACCCGAGCCTCCAGAAGCAATTCTGAGCGAGGCAACAGCAGAGAGGAAATCTAGCACTGGATCAGCATTTTCTTTAACATCAGCTCAGAAATACGGATGCATTTTTGCGAGAGGGGAGCACATGGATTCTATACTTTCTTTTGCAAGTTGGAAATAAAAACCAAAGAAAATCTTTCGAAGTGATTCAGATAGCACACAAGGAAATATGAACTTTGTTGTAGCAGTGTTTATGACAACAGAAACTTATAAGAGAATCTTGAAAATAACAGCAAGATATGTCAGTGGTTCTCACTGCTGAAGACTGCTTTGAAAGGTAATATAAACACACATTTATTGATGTAGAAGATGTACATATCAATGAGAAATAAGCAGGTCTCGAAGAAAACATAGAGGATGATTTCATGTATCGGACTCAAAATAGAAAATCAATTAACATTTGCTGAATGAATAGCAAATAAATATATGTGTACAGAGAAACACCAAGCAAAATGTTCACATTTGTTATTTCTGGGTGATTGGATTATTGGTGATATAAAATTGTTTTTCTGTAGCTGCCTATCTGATCTTATTTTTGTACAATGCACATGAATTATTTGCACAACAAAAAGCAATAAATAAAAAAAAATCTATTCGAAGCAAGCAATGACTTACCAAGGTCTGTATTAAACAGCAATGTTTATAATTAGAAAATAGGATTTGAGGAAAGAACAAAAAACAATGGGGCTGGATAAGCACAACAGACAGGAAATATTTTTTCAAAATAAAATCAAGAGGTAATAATCCTCTTTTTTGTTTGACACAAGTCCACTGCACATTTCTTATTTATTCAGTTATTTGTAGCAGAGCACATTAGTTAAATATTTGTAAAGGAAAACATTTACATTGACAGGAAATTGAAGTCAACAGGGCTTATGCCTATATGATGCCAGAAAGATTACTCTAAAAAGCTCTATGTGCGCCCAACATCTAAATATGTGGAGAAATCTGCAAAATAAGTGCCATTTGGATCAATTTGTGGGGTGACTGATTGAATCGTCCATGTTTCTCAGATGTTTTAGCATAATAGAGATTGTGGCCTTGAGTAGTCCAGCCAACAGTGAGCACAGGCCCAGCCAGGTCCATCAATGCCATCACTAAAAGCATGTGCTGGGCAAATAGCACGACTGACTCTCTGATGTCCTTTTGCAGCCAAATTATAATCCTCTGATTGTTCATATCATTAGGAAAATTCTGTTAACTTTGAAACTCTGGAAGCTCTGATGGAAGCAAAGCCCTGGCTCTGATCCTGGCAGATCTGAGAGAGCAGACAGCAGGGGCTACGTAAAGCCAGCCAAATGCTGGGAAAGGGGCCCTAGGGATCACCACAAAATTGCAAGGACAGCTGCCTGTATCCAGTATGGCTTCCCAGGACCCACACAAGCAGCCTGGCTCACACCTTCCAGGGTCTGCTGACACACTGTGCTACAGCCTTCCCGCTCAGAAGACATTGGCAATCAGCTGAAGAGGTCAGAAAAGCAGACTGCAGGAGCAGGAGGGGCCCAGGTTTTGGAACACTGACCAAAGGGAAAATGATCTAAGCCATAGCTCCTGAGGACAATGAACAGGGGGCTGTTAGGGCTGCTTTACAGTTTAGATCCATGGACTTAGGAAAGAGAGGCTGTGCTGCAAAACTGCTCACCCCATGCTGGAATCAGACGTTGGTCTGTATTTATTCTCCCCTAGAACCTGAACCCCTAACGTTGGAACTGCATCTTACTAGGCTTAGCGTTCCCACACCTGGCACAGTATCTGGCCAAGAGTCTTTACTCAGTGACCACTAGAGGTCAAAGGCATTAAGGGATGAGCACGCACACAAGCTATGCAGATGTCCTACACCAAAGCTAAGTTCTACATCAGCACATGCTGGGAAAGTAACCGCTGGCCTCAGGAAATCCATTACTATTCCTAGACTGCACATACCATTCCAGACAATACCTCTCCTCCACACAGGACAAAGTCATTTTTTTCTAAGCTAGAAGAATCCGATGCCTAGTTCATAGGTATCATGCTGGGCAGGCATGTGCACAGAGGCAACTGACAGAACATGTTCAGCACTGCAAATGCACCATGCTCTTACTGTACGTGGGAACCTAGACCCATTAAAGAGGCCAGGCAGAGTCTTCCTCTGCATCCTTGCAGTTCACACAAGGTCTCTGTTATGGTTTGCATCTAGTTGTCCCCCTCCCCGCAAAGCCTCATGTAAATCATGGGGCTGTCAAGTGCATGGCTTGACCGGTGGGGCCAAAGGATGAGGGCGGAGCTTTAGGGGCATGGCCAAGAGAGGCAGGAACCCTTAAACTGACAGCATGCACTGTCAGAGGTGTCCTTCCATCCACAGGCGGTAGTCTAGGAAGTAGGGAGCAGATCGTCCTGGACACGGAGGCATAGAATCTCGAGGTCTTGCTACATAACTCAGGCTGCTTTAAATTATGAATCCTCCAGTAACTGTGAGATAAATAAACCTTTCCTCCCCTAAGCTTGTGTGTCAGGTATTTACCCCAGCAACAAGAGAAAAGTCACTAAGACAGTCTGCTTTCTCCGAATGGCATCGTGGACGAAATCTCAACAGTTATTGAAATTGTTTTGTTATTTTTAATCTATTAATCTTTCTAATTTTTACAGTGCATGTCTGCAGTAAATAAGGGTGCTGCTCTTTGTGGAGAGTTTGTACTTGTACATAACACATCTCAATCCTTTCTCTATGCCTTCACCTCCCTTTTTCTCCACCTTGTTCCATCTCGTGGTCCCCTTTCCCATCCTTTTCAAAACAGCACAAATGAGTGAACTATTTTATGGGCCTCAGCTATATCCCTCTAACTGGATTACCATAAACTCAAAACGAAACGGATGGGGTGGGGGAGGGGAAAACTACGCTGCCAGCCCTGGGCTTGGCCAGCAGCCCCCACTGGCACTGCCTACACTTGTGCTAACTACACCAGCTGCCAGCACATCTGCCTCTTCTGCTGGCTGGAGCCCGTCCTCCACACCATCTAAGCAGGCTTGGCCTAGGCTTCCACCATTACTTGGTCTGCCTGCTCCTACACATACACATGG
This sequence comes from Capromys pilorides, assembly GCA_004027915.1. Classification (NCBI taxonomy): domain Eukaryota; kingdom Metazoa; phylum Chordata; class Mammalia; order Rodentia; family Capromyidae; genus Capromys; species Capromys pilorides. Next base: position 6,071 of record PVKN010016780.1, on the reverse strand, counting down.
GATTCTGAGTACCACTGCTGCTTTAGCAACCTCAATAACTTGGAGAACTAATTCTAGCATGACAGACAAGCCCACATTCCACTCAATGGGCTTGCAGAACTTTGAGGTTGATAGAGGAAGAGGACTTATTGGTAAGCCAAACAAGGGACACAGGGACAGCAGAGATATGGGTATGCAGTTAGTTTCTTATTGCTGCCAGGGCTGTGCCATGCCATATTAGAGCCTGAAGCAAAGGGAGAAAAGCTCGCATTAATTTAAAATGATATTTTTAAATCATAGATTTTTGTATTAATCTTGATTTTCTAAATGACTGCATTAAATATTATTTATCTTAATTTCTGTGATATTTATAATTTTTAATCTATTTAAATTTTACAAATGAGATAAGAACCTCAATCCTTTCATCCAAGTCCCTATGGATAGAGCTAATATTTATCGAGTGGCCGTCATATACCAGACACCAGACTTCGAAAATTCATACATAAGACTCACAGTATTCGACAGACGATAAGTCAGAAATTCAGTTCTCTTTCCTAGCCTGAAAGATGGCAGGTGAAAAAAGTGAGAGGTCAGATAGTAAAGAGAAGATTCTCAATAATACCTCTGTCAGTGGTACTGGTAAAAAAAGGGTAAGGTAAAGGCAAAAATGTCCAAGAAGAGGCAGCCCCACTGCAGCCGAAATCCTGTCCTGGTTAGAGGAATTGGTAGATACTCCCAATCTGCTATGTTTTCCAGAAAAGTGTTGTAGAAGAGAAAGTACACAGTTGCTAAATCAAAGGTTGAGAAGAAAAAGAAGGACAAAGTTCTTGCTACCATCACAAAGCCAGTCGGTGATGACAAGAATGGAGGTACATGGGTGATTAAGCTTCGAAAAATGCCTAGTTACTACCCTACTGAAGATGTGCCCCGAAAGCTCTTGAGCCATGGAAAGAAACCCTTCTGCATGTGAGGAAACTTCAAGGTAGCATCACTCCTGGCACCATCTTGATCATCCTCACCAGGCATCACAGAAACAAGAGAGTGGTCTTCCTGAGGTAGTTGGACAGTGGCTTGCTACTTGTGACTGGGCCCCTTAGCCTTAGTCGTGTTCCTCCACAAAGAACACACTAGAAATTTGTCATTATTACCTCTACAAAAATGAATATCAGCAAAGTGAAAATCCCCAAGCACCTCACTGATGCCAACTTCAAGAAGAAGCTACGGAAATCCAGACACCAGGCAGGTGAGATCTTTGACACTGAGAAAGAGAGATACCAGATTTCAGAGCAGAGCAAGGTGGATCAGAAAGCAGTGGACTCACAGATTTTAGCCAAAATGAAAGCTGCTACTAAGCTCCAGAGCTGCCTGAGATCTGTTTTTGTTCTGACAAATGGAATTTATCCTCATAAATTAGTGTTCTAAATTTCTTACTAAGAACCTAATTAAATAACTGATACATTAAAAAAAAAAAGACTCAGTATTATTACCAGCAGCAAGAATGGTGTCATTGGAATCATGGAAAAATTGAAGCCTAGAACGTGCATGCATAGGAAGTGTTGTAATAACTGGAAGGAGGTGGTGAGAACACTCATTCAGTAGACTGGGAAGGGGAGCATGCCCAGTTAGAAGACACCAGCATGCAGTGGCTCTTCTTCTGGTCAGAAGTGATATGCTACAGGTGAAGCACCATAGAAGCAGATAGGGGGATTGAGAGTGGAGGCCCGGGCTCCTGCAGTAGCTCTGAGTGAGTTGGAGAGGGCTGCGCAGAGCAACCACATCCCTGGGCATTCTCACACACTACCGATAGGTTTCCCTGCTCACAGATTCACACAATGGTGTGTGCTGTAGAAGTCAAATTTTGAATTTTTCATGAGAGTATTTTAGATTTTGTGGCAGGAACATTATTGTGAAATGTGTGGCCAAAAGTATTTTTCTCCCAATATAATTTTCTCAGAAAGAGTAAAACAAAGTATCTCACACATACAAAAATGTCTAATTTGATTTAAAGCCCTGGGTCAGCTTCTTCATCTGTTCATGAATATCACATTCTCATTAACACCCCAGGATCCATGGAAACCCCACTGAGAAATGACAATGCTTCAACGTGCATTGAACTGGGAGATGTTTAATTTTTCAAGAATGTGTACGGTATATCAAACATCAATCAACTCAGGCTCCCCCAAACATAATTTTGCTAATATTAGCAGGAGTATGAATGAATTAAGATACTGTTAACTCTTAGATTAAATATGCAATGTTGTTCAGACTAAGCTGTCACTATTAGATACTGCTGGTTATCAACATTCTGCAATGTGTGGGTGGGCCCCTTTTCTACAAGGCTATTTATTGTCGCTTCATTTTTGTTTTTGTTGCCGTTAGTGACACACATGCCAATTGATAGTCTCACTGGCCGAAGTCCAGAAGTAAACAGAAGATACATCCCAAGTCAAGATCTGCTTCTCCCACCCAAAGCTGTGTGAACTTTTCTTGCATTGGACTTTCTCTTGCATCTGTCAGCAACACAACATTTAATGCTTAATTAAATGTTGCCACATCATCAAATTTTTTTCTCCTTGGGTAAAATTATCTGCTCAACAATAAGAATTTTGTTTTCTTTGCTCCCCTCCATTTGGTTTAGGGATGAACTCACACAAGGCTTTCAGGCTAACGGAACAGAGAGTAAAAGGCAGGTGGGGCCCTCTGGGTAGGTCTTGACAGGCAGAGGATGAAAGCAGAATGAGGGGCCTGATAGGAGAATTATGGGAACTCTTAAGAAATTTTTCTAGAGGGTGAATCAATACCACAGGTGGAGGAAAGCCAAGATCATCACACCACAGTACAAATGGAGAGATTCAACACAGGGAGCTGGCAATTTGGCACAAGCTTGGAGGATCTGGAGTGAAGAGAAGGACAAAAACTAGTGGAGGTATGTGGCTCAGACTGAGATAGTACCTGACACCTTGCCTCAGTGGAGGCCTCCTGACGGCCACCAAGTCCTGGGACTCGGTCCTTCCTGAGTTTAGCTTTGTGAACTTCTCCCACTCCCAGGATAATATGTAGTGCTTAGCTGCTTCACCTGCTGAGTCTCCAGGCTCCACTGAAGTTCTGCTTTCCCTGGTCATTTCAATATGTAGGTCAAAGTACTGCTCCCTTCTCTTTCACCCTATAGGGGAAGATTGAAACTTACTGTGGACATTTGAATGTTTAAAAACTTAATACACTAAAAGACACATTGCCAATAATAATGGGATGAGTGTGCTCAAAGCAAAGCAGAGTATTTTGAAAGTTACTGATGGCCATGTGTCTTTTATTGTGATACATTGTTCAGATACTTGTGCTTTTGGAGCTCCCCACATTGATCAACTGTTTATGGAAATTGCTGTCAAATAAAAATACCTGTGTGTTCACAATCTTATTCAATAGATCGGACACTGCAGCTTCTGTCTCTTCAAAGTCAAAATGATCATGCATGAAAGTTAAATGCCTTGAACTGACTGAGGCATCATGGTAGAAACAACAGGGCAACAAAACAATTTCAGAACTGCTTCAGAAGGTGACAACAATGATGCGGCAAGTATGCTTGAATTGGGGAGGGGCACATTGAGGGGGATTCATGGCAATGTACCTTTTACTATAATAATTTTTCTTTTTTTTTGTTTTTGCAGACCAGGGTTCAAACTCACAACCTTGCACTTGCCAGGCAGGTACTTGTGCCACGGAGCTATCTCCCCAGTCCCTTAATTTTTCATAATATAAACATCGACTGTATTTTTATTATACCTTACACAATGGCCAGAGAAGACCAGGGGCACATGATGAATAATATGTGTTTGTAAATCATACACTTTGGTCTCAATGGACCAATTCAAGAGACATATTACATGGTCAATAAGTGGAAAGGTCAATAAGAGGATAGAGATGCACTTCTTAGGATTTTTTTTTTGTCTTATTCAGTACAAAAAAAAAAAAATCACAAAGCCTGATGTGGTTTATATCCAGATGCCCCCCAGAGCCTCACATGTTCATAGATGGGGATTTGGGGTGGGGTGGTTGGATCATGGGGACTCGGTATCATGAGTGAAGTCATTCACAGATGAGTTTATAACAAATACAATGCTGGGAGGCAAAGCCTGGTTACAGGAGCTGTGTCACTGGAGTGGGGTCTGGCAGGAGCTGTCTCCCTTCCCTCCCCTCTTCATCTGTTTCTGTCTGCTTCTTGCTGCCATGCCTTGAGGTGTTGTTCCTCAGTCATGCCTCCCTGACTTGGAACCAGCTAACTATGAACTGTGAGCCAAAATAAACTTTTCCTCCTTGAAGTTGTGGGTGTTAGTTCCTGGGTCTCAGTAATGTAGAAAGTCACTAAGACAGTGTCCCAACCAACAAATCCAATGCTCTTCATTGTGAAACAGCTACAGTGAATGAATACTGTACTCATTTACCACAAGACATCCCTCCCACTGGACCTTACCTACATTGCTTAAAGGGGTTGGAAAGCACATCCTCCTGACTAGAAATCTGTGTCCTCCAAATCTCTCTCCTGATGAAGCATTCCATTGTGCTAATGAGTTACTGGAAGTCCGTGAGTGGTAACGGTAGAGCTCTGTGAGGGTCTAATCAGCAGAAAGTATCCCCGAAAGATTTTCTAAATATTCCTAGAAAAGCATGCTACTTTCTATCCCTGAAAATGACTGCTGGCGACCATTACTCTGTGGGGATTTCCTGTAGAAATCCAGATGGCCAGGAGTGGAGTTGCATGCCTTCTCCCACCTCCCACCTCACTGATGTCTGCGCGGCTTCTGCAGGGCTCTGCAGATGGCACCTGCCATTGTGGAAATCGAGGTCAGGCTAGTCATCTGTTTACACTGAGAAAGTCACCTTCAGACTGATGAGCTCTTTCTTATTTTAATTCTGTGAATAACCAAGAGGACTGTATCCTAATGAAGGGGCTTAATTAATTAAATGGTGGCAGGGAAATTGCAATTAAGACTATGTGACTATGAAAATTTCAAAGAAGCCATAAGCACTGAGAGTGGTGCTGGGTATGCAAAATATGTGTGTGTGTTTTATTGAGCTGAGGTAATAGTTTTCTCACTTTAACAGCCTGAGAGAGGGAAGAAGCGCTCTCTGGAAGAGAAGAATATTAGCAACTCTGCGTCTTTTTTTATGTGCAATGGGCAGTATAAATTAAAAAGTATTACTGGACATAGGAAGAGACAGGAAAATACTGCCCGATAATCAATGGGAGAAAGATCATAAACTGCACATGATCAATATATTGAATCTAATACATAAAACTTTCAAAGTAATCATGAGTAACATGCTCAAGGAAACAAAAGACGAACAAAGTAAATGGAAAGATGGAGAATTGAAGGAGAAGCTGAATGCATTTAAGTGCATTTTAGAACTGAAATGTACAATGTATCAAACCAAAACTTAGAAATATTCAACAAAAATTGTCAGAGCAGGCCACACGGTTAGTACATAGCAGTGGAATCTATGAGCTGTGGAGAGAAAAGAACTGAGATCAAAGAACACATAGCAGAGGTGGTGTGTGGGCCACATTATGCAATGCACATATAATTCAAACTGTACTATTTTGACTACAGAGAGACTGCGTGGAATCTCAGCCTCCTCATTTACGATAGGAGAGCAGTGTTTTTAGTAAGTGACCTAATTCCGCTGAGCTCCAGTTTCTGCATGCATGAAATGAAAACAAATAATATTGCTTCTAAAATGAAGTAGAATTTTGAAGCATTGTCTGTGTTCTTCTTTCAGCCATTCTTGCCAGCTAATCAGCTCTTTCTTCTTACCAGTCCCTAAGTCAAGAAAAATGTCAACAATTGCAGAATTCTAAACTAAAGGCCCCTCATACTGGACTCATGGGCTCACCAACTTTTGGTCAACATGGAAGCTGAAGATTTACGGAACATTTTTTCCTGTGTCCTTGGTAAGTGATGGATGGAAACTAAAGTGTGAGGGGTAATGGCACCTGAGGAGAGGAAGATAGAAACTTGGGCTGTGAGCTAGATAAATGCCAGCCCCTGCCTGCCATTACCCAAGATGGAGATAACTCAGTTTTTAAGAAATATCAG
>PVKN010016779.1:0-17687 GCA_004027915.1 Capromys pilorides | reverse complement strand
GCTCATCCACAAACAGCCATTGTCCCACACAAACAGCTCTGCTGTTAACACCCAGATGGGCACCAAAGAAAACCACTCAACTTACACATTTTGGCCAGTGGTTCTTTGGAGGAGACACAACCACAAATATGACTGCTGCAAAAGAAACCAGACCTGTATACTGAATTTGGTTTTATGGCTTTGGGGTTTTTAAAGGACACTAATTCTCAGCATTCAGCTGGTTTAAGCATATAAGACTCTATTTCAAAGATGGTCATAGCATACAGTAATTTATTTATTAATGGTGTAAGGAACAGCTGGGTCTCCAGGGTATGAACAACTGCCAGTTTTCCCAAAAACTGGTTTAAATGCCTCAAACCTACAGTCACAAATATCTCAACTTCATCTTATGCTACTGAAACATATACATACACATTAAAATAAGAACCATTAGTACACTTGAGGTTTTATTATGTTTCACTAAAAGTATTTATAGCTTAGAGCTACTTTTTATTCACATATTGAAATTACTAGAACAGTTGGAATAACAGCTTATTTATCATTATCTTACTTTTAGATAAGATATAGAAATTACAAGAATTATAGTAATAAGGATGATATTACAAGTATACAAGAACAAGCAAAACCTCTGTCCTTCCCACGGATGGCTGGAATCTGCATTTTTCCTTATACAAGGAAGACACTGGGTGGCTGCTACAGAGACATCCTTTCATCCCAAATGTCAGGGAAGACTGAGGTATGTGACTCGCCAAAATAAGCTTCAGGATCTCTGGTCCAATGTAAGAATGGCTTCTCTCTTCTTCATGTTGCATCGAGGGCACCTGGGTTTAGGCTCCTTCTACCTGTGGCTCCATCAGACCCTAGGTCTTCAGAGAGCACCCCCGAGCTCTTGCAAGTGGCCAGGGCAGCTGAAGGAGAGTGAGCGTGAAGCCATCCCCTGAGCTGCCTCCCATGTCTATGCCTCCCACAGGCGAGAACCAATCATGCAGCAGCCACCTAGATTTGAGAAGTGGCCTAGTACGGTGGGTGCTTGTCAAGGGGGGTACCCCTCCCAATGGACAGTTGGTATATGTGGAAACATCTCTGTCACAGCCAGAGCAAATGGCCATCTAGCAGGCTGAGGTCAAGGATGCTATTAAACATCCCACTGTGCACAGGACAATCTCCCCACAACAAACAACTCTCCGATCCCAAATGTCAAAATGCTAAGATTTGGTTAGGCATCTCATCAGTCTGCCACAATCACATAAGACATTCATTCTTGGTCTCTCATCATTTTCCACCACTATGCACGCTAGTCGAACCCAGCAAACCCATGAAACACTCATCCATCCATTAATTCCTTTCTGCATTCATTCATTGCAATTCCTTAAAAAGTCAAGGTCTCAACAGTCAGTGAATTCACAGTGCTACAGGGGAAATAAATCACACAGATACTTTTACAACGGGGAAGAGAGGTTTAAATGGAAGCCAAGCAATTCTACTGGAGCACCCACCTGCAGCTTTCCATCTAAACGTGCTTTAGGGAGGGGACCAAGGCAGGCCAAGGAGAAGCTATGTTCCAGAAAGAGAACCTTGTGAACAAAAGAATAGGGATGCAGAAGGACGGGATTTACTCTACTTTCTGGTATGCAGAAAAGTTATTGAAAGAGGATTGCAAAAGTGCTTTTTGTTAAAATTGAGTTTTTTAGAAGTGTAATCATGAGAGTCACAGCTCCCAGCCTCCAGGACCTCTCACTCCACAACATACATGAGCTTTCAGCCCAGTGCCCTTCCAGGTACAACTCCCACCCTAGACCTCACAGAGACAGTGCCCTCAGCACAGGACTGAGCTCGGGAACAGCGGCCTCTCACCACAAGTCTCCCTGTAGGACACCAGTTCTTTCAAACAACATTGCCTCTAGACAGCATCATCAAACTTATTCAGGCAGAAGGGTGACCAAAACCAACCACATTTGCCCCCAAAGTCAGATCCTGGCATAGATTATAAGGCTGAGGATACAGGGAATGCTTAAAAAAATATAGGAAATGTTTTTAAATACTTTTAAAAAATATTACTGTAACATGCCATGACTGAGTCCGGGGCATGGTGGTGTATACCTGTAATCCTGTAATCCCAGCACTGGGGAGGCTGAGGCAGGAGGATCACTACAAGTCTGAGCTGCATCGTGAGACCCTGTACCAAATACTTAAAAAAGAAAAAAATAATAAATTTCAAAAAATATTACAGTGTAAAATACTTCACCACTAAGAATGATGGGATAAGTGTGTGTGAAGTGAGGGACGTGGAATATTTTGAGGATTAAAGGCAATGTATCTTTTATTGTAATACATTTTTTTAAATCACACCAAGCTATCAAACATTTATGGCAGGGACAGCCAGATAGCTCAGCAGACTAAAGTGCCTGCTTAGGCAGACACAGCGGCCAGGGGATTCAATCCCCAGCACGCTATGCCAGCCCTGCCCCAGGGACTCACTGAGACTGGGGCATGGTGACACACCTGTGATCCCAGCACTTGGGAAGCTGAAAACAGGAGGATCACTACAAGTCTGATCTGTTTAGTGAGATCCTGTAGACCTTGTACTGGATACATTTTTTAAAAAATTACAGAAATTTCTGTCAAATAAAACATTACTGAGCCTTCCTTCATCTACCTTATTCAGTGGGTCTGATATTCTGCCACTTCTGACTGAAGACCCTGAGGTAGCCACCACAACATAGCAAGACAGGAAACAGGACACCCAGCACTGCTTTAAAAAGTGGCCAGAATGATGGGATGGGTTAAAAGAGAAGTAGAGTACTCTGAGGTGATTAATAATAATGTGTCTTTTATTATAATAAATTCTTCAAAATTTGAACACTTACTTTAGTTTTTTGGGTTTGTTTGTTTGTTTTTACTTTGCTGAACTTTTTAAAGAGTGTCCATCTCATTCAGCCCCTTATGGGGATGAATGTAGCTCACAGACTGCAGGTGAGATGGCGGGCTAAGCCACACTGCCCAGGGCCACACTGCACTCCAGCCTAACTACCCCTTCACCCCTAGTAAACTGGGCCAATTCACCCTGCCTTCTCCACTTGCACGACACCCAGGCGGCGTACCTACAGCACATAACACACACTATTATATTTGTACTATAATTATCTCCTCACTCTCCAACATTATCTCTGTTGTTATGAAACATTAGAGCATCCAATACTGGGAAGAGAACTACCTGGTAACCTTCCATGTCATTTTGTAGAATATCATCAGTGAACAACTTCAATTTGCTTCTGAATAGGATGCTTTTACTGATGAAGCTAACATCACCAAGTAAACAGCAGTGGCCTTGATTTTGAAGCTAAAATTGAACTTAAAAGTACCACCCAATCACCTCTTCACTCTCACTCCTTCAAACCACTGTCTCTACCCTTCTTATTTTCACTTTGATCAGCTTAGGAGAAACAAGGTGTATTCAGCTATTAAGTACTCTAGATTATATCAAAGAACACAGTAACATAGCACAAAAAAAGCCTCATAAAGGAAAAAAAAAGAATTTTGCCTCTTTACAAGTCAGAATCTGGAGAGAAACAAAATGAGAGAAGCCTGACTTCAGAACCTGCAGAACATCGAGCCGTTCACATCTGCTTCCTGGGATGCAGAGGAGGCACTGCAAAGGCAGGCAGAGAGCCCATCTATAGCTCTGGGGCTTGGGGAAACTGCATCCACCTTCACTAAAAGTGGTAACGGAACCTAACAGGATGGCGCTCACTACAAAGACACGGAGTGAAATCAAAGGTGAGGCTAGGCTGAGTCAGGTCTGCACTTCAAAACTGATCAACACTGCCTCTCTAATTGACGGAGAATGCTAAGTTGTCTGGACAGCATCTCTTTTTCAATTTCCACCGCAGACTAGACTTGGCCTCAAAGGAATGTTATTCTAGGAGGCTCAGTAAGGAAAGCGCTTGGCATCTCGATTGACAGGCTCCACAAATAAGGTGCACAGGGTTCTGAAACCTGACACTCTTTTTCCCTTTTCAGTGAAGATGTTTTTTCCTCAGAAATTAACAATAAAGCTGTACAGCAGTGTGACAGACAGCCTTAAGACACAATTCTCAAATATTTATTATTTTTTATAAACCCAAGGGCATATGAGCAATTAATTTTAATAGATCTGACTCCATCCCTGGAAAGAAAAGGAAACTACTAACTGCACAGAAATGCAAACTTTTCAAACTAATATAGAACATTCTGTACACAGACATAAAAGCAATTTATTAAGTGCACTGCTTGCCTAAAAGATTCCCCTTCCATGAAGAAGCTATTTACCTTCCTTTTGCTTGAACAGACTATGAAGAATCCAGCTCATCAGCAGCACAGTGAATACTGTGTCTGAGGTGCATGATGACTGTACAGGAAAGGGATGATGTAAGCGCCTCACAGTGTCCTCACATGCTATGTGCATGAGTTACCAAGCTGGCAACCAACAAACTAATTTTTGCTGGCAATTCGCTACAGGTTCTGCTGGCAAAACATATCAACCCTAGAGACAAATAATTAAACTCCCCCAAGAGGAAAGGAGCACAAAGGATTAACATTTGAGGCACAAGTGCAATACTTGAAGAATCTATCACCTGTCTGAGGCCTTATCAGCTTTCTTCAATCCAACATCTCTGCTCATGTGGAGCCAAGCCTGATTCCCTTCCCTACCTCCACTTGTTACTACCGACATCACCAAATCCCTTTGGAATGTTTGGGAAGAAAGCCCCAGGTGCTATGCACACAGTACCTTCAGGCCAGCCCACACTCCTGTCATGTTTACAACATCCAGTTGGTTCCAGAAGCATCCTGACTGTAAATAAAAGACAAGGCAGTTCATCTGCAAGCATTCTATGGTGCCAAGAAAAAAAAAAAACTCTAGCTCATACAAGAATGCACTCCAGGGGCCAGGGAGATAGCTCAGGGGCACAAGTGTCTGCCTAGCAAGTGCAAGGTCCTAAGTTCAATTCCTGGTTCTGCCCAAAAAAAAAAAAGAATGCACTCCAGATACAAATGCAAAAAGAAACCCAAAATGTACTTGTATGTATGCATCTTCAAATCAACTATGACAGCCCAGAGAGAGTAGCACAGACTGGTTCAAACCACACAATAATCACCAATCCTTAAAAACAAGAGAGAGAGAAAATCACTAGCTGGCTGTGGAAGTGCATGCTTCGATCCTACACTTGGAATGCTGAGGCAGGAGGACTGCTGCAAGTTTGAGGCCAACCTGGGCTACATAGTGAATTCAAATCCAGCCTGAACTACAAAGACCCGGCCTAAAAAAAAAAACTGCACCCCCAGCTAAACCAAAGCACAGGTTCCAATGGCCTCTCCAGCTTTCTTGTGCAGTGTTCAACACTACTTCTGAGCCACTGTAGTGGCACATGCTTTTAATCCGAACACTCTGGGATACTGAGGCAAGGGGATTAAAAGTTCAGACTAGACAAGAGACTAAATAAGACCCCAAAAGCCCTAGTTCCATCCCAAATACTAGAGAAAAATTACTTCTGAGGAATAAAGTGATTCCAACAAGTTTTCATGAATGCCTACTGTGTGCCAAGAACCCTGACAAGCATAGCAATTATGCATGTTTAAGTGGAACTTCTAAAACATCTCATTAATTTCCTAATATAGTGGGTATTTATGTATTTATTGAGTAGCCTACTTTCCTTGTCTTTATTAAAAGTTCTTTCCTGCTGTGTGTGGCAGCTTACACCTGTAAGCCCAGCACTTCAGGGGCTGAGGATCACTTTGAGTTCAAGATCAGCCTGAACTGCACAATGAAATCTCATTTTGTTTGTTTGTTTGTTTGTTTGTTTGTTTTGTTCCAGGAATTGAACTCAGGACCATATGCTTCCCAAGCATATGCTTATGCCACTGAGTTATCTCCCCAGCCCTGAAATCCTATCTCAAAGAGACAAAAAAATAAAGTCAGGCTCAGATTACCTGCTGGCTTTCTCTGAGTCTTCTCACACCGCTGAATCCAGCATCTGTACAGAAAACCTATTATTTTATTTTTTAAGACCTATCATTTTAAACACCAAATTGTTTAAGCACAGTTTCAGGAAGACTTCCAATGGCAAGGCTTCAGCTACTATGAGGTGCAAAAGAAATCCTTAGGTAAGCAAGGGCTTAATTATTTAGAGGCAGTTATCTTTTTAGCTAGCAGAAGGGCTGCTTCAGGTTAGATTAGGCCTATTCGAACTATTATTTCCAGAACAGAGCACAGTAACTTGTGGATAGAAGATGCTGAACACAATAGGCATTAATGAACAGTTGATATTTATTTAGTGCTCACAACGTGGGTGATGCACAAAGCACACTGTTCCAATTATTTCTGTTATTCTCAGGACTCCTCAGTGAAGTTGATTCTCTCACATCATTTATAAGTAAAGAAACCAATGCTCAGCTTTTTAACCACTCTATTAAACTAGGACAAGTCATATATTAGGGAATCAAGAATTGAGAGGAAAGTTTTAGATACATCACTTTAGATCAGCCAGTACAAAAAAATAAAAATCAATTACGAATTAGGCACACATTCAGCTATAGCATGATGGAGACTTCAGTTACCGTTGTACCTGGCAAAGAATAGGCACTCAATATTTGAATCAATGTCACAAACACAATGGCTTTACTCATGGACACTGTTTCTAACGTACTTTCACCACCATAATGGGGGACTGGATGGATCCCTACCTTGGATTTCTGCAGTGTTAGAGTCATGGAGCAGGAGTAGGAGGGGCTTCTACCCCAGTGCATACTAGCTCTCTACATGTTCAGGTTGATGACCAGTTACTGCTCACCTAAAACAGCACAATCCTATGACTCATGCAACCAAGGGACAACCACACTGGCTTTCCGGTGCTCTCTGACCACTTTAATCTCATGTGATTAAGCAAGCAATTTGCAAACCTACCCCAAAGCCACAACTGCAAAACAGTACCAGGCCAAGACGTTTTTTGAGATGTTCATCTCAGCTCCATTCACTGTGACTCAAACTGAGGATGTTTTCAGCACTAAGGAGTTCTTAGCCACTTCTCCACTCAGCTGAATACGTTCCCCTTTCATAGTGACACTCTTCATAATGATCGAGCTTTCTGAGTGTCAAGAGACCCTACCACCTGGATGAGTATTTCAAAATCCAAAGAGGCAATATGGCACAGATGTGGTTCACAAAGGTATTTATGCCCACAAGGTAACTGTGGGTGGGATGCGACAGTTACAGCAACTGCCACCCAATCATGTCAAACACTTGTCACAGCTTGCTCCATTAGAACTGTGAGGCTGGCACAGGGGAGATAGCTCCATGGCACAAGTGCCTGCCTGGCAAGTGCAAGGTCCTGAGTTCAAAGCCCGGTCCCGAAAAAAAAAAAAAAAAAAAACTGTGAAGTAGTGAGGATCACGGGAATGCTGGTTACTATATGTCAACAAAAAAGATTTGCTTTTTCATTTTGCTTGTTTTTATTTATTTTCAATTTCATTTTTTTGGCAGTACCGGGGATCAAACTCTGAACCTTGTACTTGCCAGGTAGGCACTTATGCTATTGAGCTATATCCCTGGCCCTTTGTTTTTTGTTTGCCCATTTTGCTTGTTTTTAAACTAGCAGCAAAAAGCAGCTGAAAAACAGATTAGCAATAACAACTAATCACGTTAGAATGACATTCAGTTAGAATGCTTACCTCCCAACCATTGAATATATATATATACACACAGTTTTCCAGTAATTCAAATTTGACCCAACATCAAATTGCTATTAATGCAGAGAGAAAGCTCTTAAAAGTTTTTGTCCTTAGGGTCAGGGATATAGCTCAGTGGCACAGCACCTGCCTGGCAAGCTCGAAGTCCAGAGTTTAATTCCCAGTAACAAAAACAAAAAATGTTTTCATCTTAACTTTCTTTAATATTATAGGCCAACACTGTCACCACAGTAGGTCAAAAACATTTTCTGGGCTGAGGAGATAGCTCAGTGGCACTGCTTGGCAAGTGTATGGTCCTGAATTCAATCCCTAGTATCAAAAAAAAAAAAAAAGTTTTCTGTTGTCAACATTTCATCAATGATTATTGAACGTTACCTGTACATTAGCATGGTGTTAGTACAAAATGGGGTCAGATCTCACCCATTCCTCATTTTGAAGGAGCTTCTAGGGAAACTGAGGTCCTACAGCTCATAGGTGCTAAATCTGAGAGCTGCAGGACCTATGGTATAGAACTGCATGTCCCTCCCCTAGTGGTCATACAAGATGAGCAATAGCTGGAGGAATCCCATACCATCAGACTCTAGGGATGTGTAGCTTGATGAGAGATATCCCAGGATGTCTTTTCAATATAGCTCCTTTCTTGGGAACTTAAATGGATCTCTGTTCTTTGCAATTAACCATGAAGAAAGACATTTCAATCTTAAGTGATAATATACATGCTCTTTGTAAAATGAATGAATAAATGAAAGAGTGTTGAATGAAATAAAGTAGAATACTTAACCTGACAGGGAAGAAACTGTGATCATGAGACAAGACCAAGGTCATTTTAGCAGAGAATGGTGAAGTAATAAGGGATTGCTAAGGGCTAACGTGACCCAGTTAAGTGTCTTAGCAGACTTGGGAACCTCTAACCATACAAGAGAAGGCAGGATATTTTAAGCCAGAGAATGTGCTAGAACTAAGAATGAGGACATGCAAAGCATTTTTTTTTTTTTTTTTTTGGTGGGACCAGGGCTCAAACTCACAACCTTGCACTTGCCAGGCAGGCACTTGTGCTATGTATGGCACTATCTCCCCAGTCTCCATGCAAAGCATTTTGAATGAATAGTGGATTAACTTTCCTAGCTAATCTAGAGTCAAACAGAATAAAAGACTGGAAATGAAGTTTGGAGTCACACTGGGGAAAACTCTGGAAGCTATAAGCTTCTTCCTACAAAAAGAAAAAAAAACAGCCTTGAACCACCAAAGGTTAACTAGGGAGAGGATGTTAGTCAAAATAGCCTTCTAGCCTAACAGGACAGGTTATGGGGGAGATGTAAGAGTTAGGAAGTAAAGGTGCCCATGGTAAATGTCCAGGGATAAATAAGGTACTTATCTAGGATGTAACAGTAGGAATAGAAATTAAAGGCAATCTGTGGTCTATTCATAAGAATAATAGACAACAACAGGGCTCCCTATTCCCACAATCTGTCAAAGCTGTGTGGGAATCCCATCAGTTCTCCTCTAACCATAATGGGAAGTATAATTATCAGTGAGTGTGGTTATCTGCATTTATCAATGAGGCCATAAAGTTGTATTTTCTTGGTAGGTTGGGAAGAGACGGAAGATTAGAAAGGGAAACCATGAACACTAGCACAGCATCTGTAGATCACATCTCTTCACCTCTTCGCCCCTACAGCAGCACATCTTCATTGGATCAGCCCTTCTCTGCTTGAAGGTCTGATATTCCAGGAAACCTGTGCGATGTTAAGGTAATTTTCAGGGCTAGAGATGTAGTTCAGTGGTAGAGTGCTTGATTAGCAGGAGTAAGGCTCTTCAATCTGCTATACTAGTAAAAGAGAGAGAGACAGAGAGCATAAATAAAAAGAAAAATAAAAGATGGGTGACAAAGAAAGATGACAAAGAGATGCGGAGATAAGAAGGAAAACAGAATATAAAGGGAATTAAGATATATTACATACTGTAAAAGTAGTGGTACTAATATTTTTAAAAAGTAGAGTAAGTTTCAACATGCAGAATGTTTGCACTGACTTTTATTTATGTAGGAATCAATATGTCAAGTGGTAAATAAGGTATCTTTTCCAATTCATCTCTTCCACTCCCTATAGATCACAAGTGGCCTCCACAGCTTAGACAGAACACACTGCCTGCACCTCAGCATCCACATGTGGTCTAGGCCAAGAAACCATGGACCACAAAAATCATCTAAGGGAAATGCAGGTCATGTATATCTTGCTTGAGCCTCTCTTTAAATCCTACAATGACAGTGGATCAATTAGAAAAACTCTGAAACATGAAACAAGGGTTCACTTTATCTGACTTGTGATTTCTATCATGGTGGCAGACTGCTGACACTCAGAGTATAACTTGAGAAGCTAGGACAAGGAGAGGGAAAACCAGTGTCTTCCTTTTTTCTTGTTACTGTGACACTGTGACAGGCAGTGCCAGAGAGATCCTACTCAGGCCACAAATGTTCTCTACCTATAGTGTGACATCATGAAGTGAAGACTCAGAAGCCACACAAAATACAGAAGTGTATTTTGGAGCTTCCCAAGTACATGTCATGATCAGCCCTTTGAGATTTCCTTGGCCTTCTAGCTCGGTCTGTGCTCGCTCTCAGCCCAACCCTGGGCCTCAAACTAGTTCTTGGACAGGACAGTGCATTGCATATCTGCTTCTCCAAGCACCTATCTGTTAAGTCAGAACCTCTTGGGTGCAGTATCTTACTATTCAAATAAATTTGGACCAGAAAGTGGCCCTTCTGAGAGGCCTAGTATCAATGTCCCTACAATCACTGTGACTTGGAGACTAACTTATTTCATGTGCTATTTCTATATAAAGAGATGTCTATAAAAATTATTTTTGCCAAGGTGGTTACTGATCCAGGAGCAATTTTGTTAAATTCCACACTTATGCTTACGTACTTATCAAAACTTTAAAACTCTAATCTATGCATGCAGTTATCTCAATGTGAATAAAGTCATTTTTAGTAAAGTTCTCTTCAAAGTGACATCTCTCTGAAAGTTGCCAATTGCTTGGCCCACACCTATTAGCATCACATATTCCATCACTTCTAGTCTTCAGGCAGCATGATAAGAAAGCAATTACAACTTACCACCTTCACAGCCAACCTGGTAGCTGACAGAAGGAAGCATACATGTCCCAGACCTCCTGAGCATTAGTGCTGTGACCATAAGAAGCCTGTTGTCCAAACTGCTTCTTTTAAGTTGCAAAAAGATGACCCACAGTTACCCTAAACCTATTTCTGCTCTCTCTAGTCATGGTAGTTGTACCATACCCCCACCTTGGCTGCAGGAGGCCTCTTGCTAGGTGACTCTAGGACCTCCTGCTACTCTTCTTCTACACTGGGCCATTGCAAACTTAAGAAGCCTAGACAAGAAGCAGCTGGTAGAGGAAGGAATGTCTGTACACTACATCTCTATTATATAATGCTGGCCATGCAACCTCTTAGCATTAGTCCAAAAAATACCTACTTGTCTATTGCTTCACAATAAACCAGTGCTCAAAACAAGTAATACAGGCAAAAAGTTGTATCTTTCTTTATGTGATGACCAGTACACAATCATGCTAGCAAATATCATATTAACATATTGCTAAATTACAGGTTGGGATGGGACCAAATCTTTAACACCTTTGTCAGACATTCATTTCCTCAATATCCATAGAACACCCAAAATTTCCAATCACTAAGGCAGGTCCCGCCAGACATACTTCAGAATCTTCTTAAGCCAGCCAGATCACTTGTGGAATTCGTAGTGCTGCTCCCCTGTATCTATACAAGAAATACTGAATTGTGGATAACTGTGGTTATATGGCTGGCTTTGGGATAGAGCCATGTAACTTAGAATTGGATGGAATCCCACAATTACTAGAGTAACACCCCACAGCATCTCCTTATAATGCTGTAGAGATGGCTCATCAAGCCTCCATAAGTTCAGGTCCTTGAGTGACTACAATGAGCAGGGTCCACTTGCCAATCACATTGGACACAGCCTGGGAAACAAACTGCATTTGGCATGGAGTATTGGGCATTGTTGTTACTGCAGTATAATCTAACCTCTCCTGATAATACACATCTAAAAAAAAGAACGAAAGAAATCTGTAAAAGCTCCCACCCCAATCTGTTTTCTAAACCAGATAATACAGAATAGCAGTTTGTTTCAAAATTTAAGTACAATGGGGATTGAGCCACACTTTGAAAAGCACAGCGTGCTGACACTATAGACAAAGAGAAAGAGTGACCTCCCAACAATGGTGGAACGTGACTGTTCACGTAAAACTCAGCTGAAAAGAGTCCAAAGACAAGGACACCTGATTGGTGTCCCTAATTGGCTCAGCCAATTAGGAAGTAAAGAGCTCCCCACTAGAAGAGGCATTCAAGTAGATGCCAGATTAGCCTTATCCTCAGAAGTCCACCTCATTCTTCATTCATCTCTCTGAAGCTTTCTCTGAGCTGCACTACAGGCAGCTCTCTCTTTCTCCATGTCTATATAAATCTCAGAAGCTGATACATTTTGTATCTCCACCCCACACCCCCATCTCCTGGCACCTCTCACAGAACCCATTATCTATCAGGTGTCCAATAAACATCTGCAGAATGAATGAATGCACAGGGCAGAAAAGCACTGCATCCAAAGGTCCAAAGCCTCCAAGGCTCATCCAACCTAAACCTAAACATACTGCTGCAGACATGTGGCAATAGGAAGCCTCCTTCTAAAATAAAATAAGTTAGGCCAAAATACAGCACTTTTATTATGACTTACCACTGTACACAATTTAAAACCACAATGCAACCCTAACACTGCACTATGGCTATCTTTGTTCTCAGACATGCATTTACATGTGCAGGCAGCTGTTTTTCCATGTGGAATTTTGTGTGAGGTATTTATTTTTTCTGTTTGAAAAAAAAGCCACACCCTTGTTTCTATTGCATTATTATAGTCCCTATTATCCCATCACATGGGCTTTCTTCTTGATTCAAAACAGTACACGCCTAGCATTATTGCTGACATAAAAATCAGTTGTCAAAATACCTCTATCCTACCACCATAGTGCTAATCTCTTCTTTCCAAAGCACTGGCCTTTGTTTCAGTGGGAACCTGATCACTCACCTGCTTCTGCTAGGGATTTCTGAGTGCTTTTTAGTAGAAGGATAAATGTTAGTGTCATTTCTATTGTTCAAGTCACCTTTCAAAACAAAACTACCTCAGAGGTGAATAACAAATCTTTTAAGTTTGAAACTTTGTTTTTCAAGACACTTGGGGCAGGGGGACAAGGAAATTTGCCTTATATTGTACTGTGCTGCAGTGCAAAGGCGAGCTCAGGTCACCTCTGGCCCTCAGCAATCTTCTTCCTAAAAGAAAACCCAGAGTCCACTTCCATAACCACTCTCATTCCCTACTACTTGTGTGGAATGCGCAGGACTCTGCCCTCTAGGAGAGAGTGCCAATGCCAAGGTGCCCTGCCAGGCCTGAAGGTTACATTTTCTTTGCACTCTATTAAGATAACCCAAGATCTAGTCAGGTCAACATCAAAACTATCCTTGAAAAGAAAAGAACAGGCCAGAGGTTGTTTTACTTTGTTTTTTAAAGAGCAAAATGCAGAATGAGTCTAATAGTCCATGCCTATCTAAATGGAAACTTAACTAAAGCTTCTTTTTCTGTCTTCTTTCTGCTTTCCAAACAGTGATCCCTGCCTCTTCCCAGCAACTTACTGCAAACCAGATTCTCTAGATACTGCAAACACTATTACAGTGAAGGAATGGGGGGGAAATATTATCTCCTAAGAAGGTCACTGCCTTTGACCAGGGTCTTAATTGAGCACTGGTCAGATTTATAGCCAGCCTTGCAATAGCAGCCTTACCACAGCACCCTTTCAACAAATGATACCTCACCTATCAACTGAGGTCCAAACACATTAGTATAGATAAGAATGCTGTCTTACATCCAGTCCCCATATTCACATACAACTGCCTATGTACCGATCATATCGATAGCCCATCAATCACGTGTAATTTACATAAACCCCAATACCCACACCCTACCCAAATGAATTCTTCAAAAAGAAGGTCTGAAGCCATTTACAATCTCTTCTCCAAATCAGGGGTTTCAGCAGCCCCCACTTATACACAGATGCAGAAAGCACCCGAACAGCCCCAACACTGTGGGCCCAAATGACCCAGAGACAACCAGGTGGCTTCCCTGATTACTGGGGGTTACCTGAATCTGTCACCGAGTCCCTTTCACCCCTTTCTGCATGATGACATCAAGTGGGAATGGTAAGCATTTGCAAAGCAAGAGGCTGACAAACAGGAAGCACAATTGAGACTGAGCTTTGTTCAGCCTGCAGCGGAATACATGCAGAAAGGGTTAATTGCGCGCAGCACGGAAAGAAATCCAAGCACTCTCCTAAACCAGCGGGCTGGGGTGGGCACACTGGGAGGAAAGGGCTGAGTTGTGACGAGCTGGTGGGGCAAGGAAGGGGCGTAGTGACTAATTTTCTCTCTAGGTTAAATAACTACATCCCGCCTCCTCTGCAGTCTCCCCCGCCCCTAAATTCCCCAGTGGCAAATCCTCTACTACCGTAGCAGCAGTAATCTCTCGGAAAGGAATCAGAGATGGTGAAGATTACCACCTCCGGGTAAAGATAGCGCTAGCAAAATACACTAGGTAAAACCGGTCAAATGGGAAAGTGGGGCGCCGGGACACCCGCCCAGGCAGACACAGTAGCGCAGCATTCAGGAGCATCCGTCGCTCCCTTCCGCCACCTCTTCAAGCCGCTGTCACTATGTTTTGGCGATTTCTCTATTCCTAAAGCCGACCAGCGCTCCCCCCACTACCACACCCCCACCGCAGACCGTATGGGGACCGCCGCTGTCCAAGCAGCGCCCCACGAGTCCAGCCTGCTTTGTCCTGCAGCTGTCCTTCCAGAAGCAAAAGCCCAGGCGCGCCAGTGCGTACAAAGACCCCAAAGCCACTGAGCCCTTTTTTCCCAGGAGGGGTCCCAGTGCAACTTCGGGAAGGTGCCCGACTCGGGGACTAAGGAGGGACCCCCGGGGGCGTGCGTGGGCTCGGAGCGCAGCTGGGGCGCGCGGCGCGGGCACGAGGCGACTCCCACCGACCGGAGCTGCGGGGGCATCCGAGGACTCGGTGGGGCCGCCCGGAGCACAGCTCTCCCGCCCCAGCCGCGCGCCCAACTCTGTCAGCGCTCGGGAGAACGCAACTCCCGGGACCACCTCCCCTGCGGCCCGCTGGCCCCGCGCTCCCACCCAGGGCTCCCGCGGCCCCGCCACCCAACCCACCATCCAGTGGGTACCCGGCAAATACAGCGGGAGGCTGCCGCCTTCCCAACTTCCCCGGTTGCAGGCGGCGCGAGGGCGCACGCACCCTTCGGCGCCCTTCCCTCCGCGCTTGACCCGGGAGGGTACAGAGGAAGGCAACAAACAGAAAGTCACCGACCTTCCTGCGCAGGGGGCTCGGAAGCGGCTACGCACACCGCGGCGGCAGCATCGCCGGGGGTCCCGGCGCCCGCCGCGTTCAGCCCCACGCGCTCCGCGGGCCGGCGGCAGCTCATTCCTCCCGCCCGGCTCCGGGGCAGCGCCTGCAGCCCGGCTCCCGGCCCAGCCCTCCGGGTGGCGCCCCACCTGCAGCTGCCCTCCGCGTCCCGGGTTGGACGCGGCCGCCAGGCTCCGGGCCCCGCACGGGAGCTTTTTGTGTCACTGCTGAGACTGAGGCCCCGAAGGGGGTGGGGTGGGAGGCGGGCCCGGCTCCGCCGCTCCGCCCCCTCCGCGGCTCCGCCCCTCGGCTGCTCCAGCGTCCGCCAGTGCCCCGCCCGGGGGAGAGGCTGACCCCGCCTCCGCCGCCCGGTCGGCCTAGCCGGGGCAGCGCGCTGCGCTCCGGCCCCTCGCTGTGGTCTTTAAACACCAATCCCGAGCGGGACCCGATCCGGGCCCTGGTGTGAAAGGAGGCGGGGGCGTGGGGTTAGAGAGGTGGGCAGATGTGGGGGAGTTCAGGTTGGGGTGCCACGCCTATTCTGCGGCTACCCCTGAAAGTTTACGTGGTCCGGTCGGGACGGATCAGCTTCTCCGAAGGGGAAGAGACCCCCAAAGAGGCTCAAACGGACTACAGCGGGCCCGCACACCGCAGGGGCTGGGGCACAGAGAATGAGGGAACAAATCTTGCGGGGATTTCGAGAACCACTGAGACCTCGGTACCAGCTCTTGATTCACCTTATAACCTGACTTGAGCTAGAAGTGTAGCTTAGTGGTAAAGCACTTAAAGGCTCTGGTTTTGATTTTTGCACTGCAAAAACTAAACAAAACCTTACCCCTACCTTAGGGGCATGCTTAAAATGTCTTGTTTTCTCCCTCACAGGAAAACTTAAAGATGAGGTCGGCTTCTTAGGTTAGCTGTAGTAGTGGGCGGGAATATCTAGAGAGGATTGTTTTCTTGCCTCTGTTGCGTCTTAAAACGATTGCCTTACAAACAAACCTTAAACTCCGACCGCCTAAATTAAGCCTTAGCAGTTTTCCTGGATTCCTGTCTCTCAGCCGGGAGGGGACAGGGATCAGCTGAAAGATACTTTCTCATCCCACCCAGCAGGCAGCCTCATCCCAACAGGCGGAAGGAAACTATGCTAATGTTCTGGGCCTTGGCCCTTCTGGTAGCCAAGGAAGCCCTTTTCTTTGGGTTGCAAGTTCCGTGCCATCTACTAAAATTCACAAAGTTCTCAGACGGTCCTTTTCACCTGCTGATCCTGTTTCCCAGTGAGTTTTTATTAAGCAAATGCACACAATCACCACTTGGAGACCGTAAAAGTAGATTTCAACTTTGGGATCCCAATTAAAGCATTGCTTTTACAGGCACCGGACAGATGCTTATCCACCTCCCACCAAGAGATAACCTCTACTGCATATGAGAGAGCCGTGAAAGCTATATGCATGCCTTAGAAGCCAAAGATAAGTTATTAAGGGCTTATTTTTAGGCTGTACGTTTAGAGCAGACAAGTTAAATGAGAAGTTAATGAGGGCATTGAACGACTCCGATGTTGACCAGGAGCTTGAAACAAGAGAGTTGAGTTATAACATACCAAAATTTTATAAGAAATTCAGCTTAGAAATACTATGATTATATGCGTGATTTTCAAGATTGCTTTTAAGAAGCTAATTTCAGAGTTTGGTAATTATTTCAAAATGCTGCTACTCTTTCAACAGTTTATAAGCTAATTCTTGGTGGGGTGGGGGACAGATTGTAAGCTTTCAGCATGTGCGGGATAAAGGCTTCCATTCTTATTCATTTCCACTGGCTGGTATTTTAATTGACAGAGTATCATGAGTGTTCTGCCTTCTGTCCTGTCTTGTAAAGCTGTCACACAGAGAAGGTTAATTAACTGGGACAGACCAGGATGGGCCTGTTCTTAGGATTCTTTGGAGACCAGGAAGGCAGCAACAGTTTGAGTCAAGGAAAGAACAGGTTAGAACATGTCACAATAGATTCTTCAGGGAAAAAGTTCCAGAACTAGGCAGCTAGGACCAGGTTATGCTCAGAGCTGCAGGCGGCATCTGTGGTCAGAAAAGCTGTCATCACCTTCAAGACTGAGATGCCACTGCTTGCTGTATGGTAGAGACAGCATCAAAGCAGCCACCCAGACCTGAAAGAGTTAGGAGCAGGGGTCCCCAGTGCTGGAGACCAATATAAAGCTCCAAAGATTCTTGAATTACTACCACGACTATCAATGGAGTACAGAATGTGTCCTGCCTGGGATAGGACAAAGAAGAAAACACCCAAATTCCTGCACTCACAGAACTTACCTTCTAATGGAGGAGGCAAACAACACACAACATAGGAAATACATAAAATATGTTTCACAATGAAGAATGTCAAGTAGGGAAGTAGTGAGGTCTGTAGAAGTATTTTAGATGAGTGGCCAGAAAAGACCTCAATGAG
>PVKN010016778.1:0-17687 GCA_004027915.1 Capromys pilorides | reverse complement strand
CAAAATCTCTAGCTTTGAGGATGAATAAACAATTGTATACTGAGGATAAAAATCAAGTCTGGATAGGCAGACAAAGGCTATTACTTTCCCTTTGGTATTTCCCATGTTCACAACCTTATATTTTAAAGAGCATTGAAACTTTGGAACCTTATGTACACTTTGTGTTTCTCCACAATTCACGATTATACATCACAAGCCAAGTAATGAGAAAGTCTATTGCAGTGATTAACAGAAGTGATGGGAGAAAAGTCAGGAATATTTGAGGGCTATGGAAGTTCTGATGAGATGTGATAAACACATCTCATGAGTAAAGTTGTGCTGTGAGCCTTCCATGGTGCGTCACCAACTGGTCTTTCTTGAGCAGTACCATATAGCCAGCCAGTGCCTGAAATATCAGAAGGGTGTTTTCAGAAGAAAAGTTTAAGCTTTGGATGCTGTGACGTGCAGGACTCTACTTGGACATGAATTCTTTGATTATGACTGTTTTGGCTGTTCTTGGGTCACCCATTAACAGCACAACCTACGATAGAATATTTAGAGATAAAATAAAATGGCATGGCCTGAATTATGCCTGTCCACAAACACATGTGATGCAGCCTCCACCCAGATATTACAGAATGTGACTGCCTTGGACACAGTTAAACAGAGATCACTCAGGCAAACTGAGGCCCTAGAGGGGCTCTATTCCAACCTAAGTGGTGTCTTATAAGAAGGAAGTAGGATGTGCAAAGGAACACCCATAAGCCACAGGAAGAAAGGGCAAGGTGCTCTCTTGAAACAGAGGGAAGCATCCTCAGAAGAAACTGATCCACTCCTGCCAGCACCAGAACCCTGGTCTCTCAAGCTCCAGAACTGTGGGAAAAGAAACCGCTGTTGATTCAGCCTCCCAGGCTCCATTATTTTCAATAAGGGGTGATGAGAATATACTTCTGATATATTTTTAATTCTTAATGGCAACCGAATCTGTTTCAAAATAAATTCAGGGACTTTGTGTTTTCAAGAGACAATTGAAAATAGACTATTTCAGTAAATGTTTAAAAGTCATACCTTACCCTGTTCAGCAATGGTTTTAATTAGAAAGTCATTCCTCACATTGTCAATGTTTGACACCAGAACTGAGCCTTACTTGGGAGTGGAATCAAATGGATACACACACTCCTGGGGACATGTGCTCCATTGCATCCAGGTTCCTGAGGTAGGCACATGACAGTCATATCTTCTTATCAGTAAACTGACCTTTACTTGATCTTCAGACCTAGTCTGACAGGATTATTGATGCACAGAGGGCTGGCAGTTACCTGACAATCCCAGTTCTAAAGTGATCAGAAGAAGACTGAAGATTATGAGCAGCAGGGTTTGAAAGTCCCTGGGTGTTCAAGGTTCTACCAGAAACATTAGCATCCAAGGGGAATGATACCATCAGCTACAGAAGGGATCTGCTTTCCTTTTTCATTCTCTTCATCTGGAGCTGATGCCCGGGCCACCAGGGCTGGTGGGGGCGTCAGTGCTGGCCTCTTTCCTCGGGCTTCTGGGTGCTCATGGTGATGGGCTGCAGCTGGCTCCCAAAGAGTGTGCCTCACTCATTGTTTTGTATCATGAAAGTTGCATGTCTTATACTGTTTCAGAGGCATGGATTAGAACAGGGAGCAGAACATTTTAAAATCTCTTTCCCCACTATTTCCATTTGGGAGTAGAAAAATCCAGGATGCTACAGACACTATACAAAAGTAGGTATTACAATATGTTAAAACATCTAAGTTTTATGGAAAAAGACACTGCAGTGGCATGGAAGTCTGTCCCAGCTGTGGCTTTGTGTCAAGTAACCCGAATGCCACATTTGATTGATTTAATTTCAAGAGAAAGAAAAGATGCAGGCATTTCAGCTATCTTTCCCCCACAAATGTGCTTTCTTTTCATGTTTGAAATACAAAATATAGCTCAAGGACCTTCTAATTAGCTCTGCGAACTTTGAGATTGGGAATCAATTGTTTACTGTCTCTTTTTTCCTCTAACCCAATTAGTCATAGAAACTTAAGTGCCAAAGAATCATAGATGGAAACAAAAAGAAACAACAAATAAATAATAGCAGGAAAACATGAAAACTCCAAGGTAGGTGGAACTCAAAGGATGCCTTAAGTGAGACCATTTTTAACTAGAATTCTGCCTTCCCCTTCTGTGATCAAGACTAAAGGGGAAGAAGATGGTGCCCATATGTAACAGGCGGTAGGAGACTGGAGTATCTATCCAGATGATGCACCAATAGAGAACAATCGACCAGGGCAGAGAAATCATTGTCAAGTACATTTATTTTCCAGAACTGATGCCCCAGTTATCTGTGGAATTATAAATCCCCCATCCTTGTAAACAGAGTTAGTTGTAGTCACTGAATTATCACCCCAATATGAGGGCAGGTTGAAATATCTGTGTGGCCCATGGGACAGGTTTGTGCGGGTCTTTGTGAAGCACAGATCAGCAATCTTCCTGGTAGAGCCAGATTCAGAGGACGCAGTGTGTTAGGAGATAAGGCTTCGGCTGAGCCCTCTGGGTCCTAGCCCTTTTCATAGGATCCATGAAAGAAGGGGATAGGATCTTCCCCGGGTCAGGGAAGAATTTGTTTCTCCTTCTAAACTCATCATGCCTGCAAGACTCTGAGGCTCACCCCTTCCCGAAGCAGGCCTTGCCTCTAGAGGATCGCTTTAAGAATACATAAGGAATACAGAATGAGATGTCAAAAACTACACTCCTTATGAAAGGACAGAAATAAACCGATTTCCCTCATGAAAACCTCCTGTGGTTCTGAAGAGATCCGATTAACAGGAGAAGGTAAATCAGAATAATTCAGTTTTCTCTGCCATTCCCCCACATCCATCCTCTGAGGGCGGTTTGTCACTAGGTGTTTTTGAAGGGAAGACTCCCCTGGCACTCAGGTCCATTTCATCCCTGCTGTGCCAGGCAAGGCCTGCTGATCTCACTGGGAGGACAACAGGCAGCACCACGAACGCTACTGTTGCAGGAAGCACGAGAGGGCTGCAGGGCAGTGGGTGGTAGTCAGGGCAGCCCTGTGTCTGAAAACCCTATCTTTCCTGTCATGCCTCTTCACATAATGCTCATAAGGCTGGCTGGCTACAGCCATGCTTTAGACAAATAAAGTTTCTTCATCTGGACTTACTAAGCATATCCTTTCATGTCCTTCATGACTTTCCTGTCTTTCTCAAAGAGCTTCTCTGTAATAGACTCATCTGAACCTCCTTTCTTTTGATCTTTTCACATGCCGTCCTGGCATTCACATTTTCACAATGTCTTCTTCTGGTTTTTCATGAGTCCTAAACCAATAAGCGGGCTGTACAAACTATCAGAGACTGGAAAGGTGGTAATTTAGTCATCACTGGGGAAATACAAAGCAAACTGAATTTCCTGCACAGGGAGGGCACGCAGAGTGGCTACCCTGTGTGTATATGGAGGGCAGAAGAACCATGACAAGAGGTGGTTTTCTCAACCTGAAAACAAAGTTTTCAAGCAGTTGCGATGGTGCACGCCTGTAATCTCAGCTCCTAGAAAGCTGAGGCAGGAGGACAACAACAAATCCAAGGCACAGCTGTCACTCATATCTTGTAATCTATCTCTACTTCCTGTGTCATCTGTCTGACGTCTGCACAACAGCACCGATGGTGACAGATTCACCTGAAATTGACAAAGTACATATTTGATGCTCACTAGCCTACTGGTACTGAAATATATTCACACATAAAGCCCTTCCCTGTTCTTCTAGAAGATTCCTCTATGGTGTGTGTGCTCTTCTCTTCCCCTGGGGCAGGCAGTATCTGTGTGAGGAGATGCCCAGCCAGGCGATGAGAACCACAGGCTGGCCTCCAGCTCTCAGCTTCCTTCTGCTCCTTTCAGGCTCTCATCCTAAGCACTCCTGATTGGCTGCTCTCACCTCTGAGCAATGGGGCCCCAAGGTAGGAAAAGGAAGAAGATGCACAACATGACGGTGAGGATTCTCACCTCCATTCTTTTCTGTCCAAGGCGACCTTCTCACACCAGGTGGGACTGAGTGAATACAACTACAGCTAGAGGTTTTGCTTTGTTGCCCTTCTTGCCCGAGCACTAAGCAGATAAGCTGCTGTGAACCGCTGCCCTTAGGCCTCTCTCAATGTGACCTTCCCCTCAGTGTGTAATTATTTTTTGTGTTGGAAAGTTTTCTCTCAAGTCGCCGTCTCACCTTTGTCTTTTCCCCTCAAGGTTGCACTACTTGGGAGAAATGAACCTTTTGGGGGTGCCCAAGTTCTGTTTAAAGCAGCATGAAATTATATCAGGGCTGTCAGCACTATAGGCAAAAATACTTAAAGTACTCTAAATTTCCAGGGGAATTACATGGAAGACATCCCCACGCGAGACCCATTAAAGGTCAGGACAGTCACTAAACTTGGCTTAGAGTTGCACTGTGCTTTATCATTTACAAAACTGTTTTCCCTCTTCCCCCCTCTTAATTACTCCTTCCATTGTGGACGTCTTTATACCTACTTTACAAGCAAGGAAACTGAGACTCTGGATTGTTAAAGGATGTGTCTAAGGTTCCATAATGCTAGGTGGGACTGGCTACATGATATCCTGAGTTTCCTGCAATGGAAAATGTAGGGTCTCAGGTTTCTTTTAGTAGAAAGAGGGGAACAAAACAAAAACTAAGAGTTATAAATTGGAAACTGAATAGCACTAAGCCAAGCAGGGAGCCCTGAAAGTGAGCCTTGGCCACACTCATGAAGCCAGTGTAGCTGCTGGACAGAAATGAAGCCAGGACTCCAGTCTTGGGTCCTAGCCTGTCCCACAGCCATCTGACCGGCCAGGGTTCTGTTCCTGTCCTTCCTCTGACATTGCACATGTACTGCCTTTCCATTGCGGTTTCCACTCCTGTAAATTCAGACATGAGAGCAAATAATCATTGCGGTCTGTGGCATCTCAAGGCTCTGGATCTTGCTCCCAGACCCTTGACCTCAGGGGCATCGCTATCTCTACAACAATTCTGAGAATGCAAGAAATAAAAGAAAATCATGGATGAACTTCTGTACTTGTTCAATTGTCAATGGATAGTTTATTGTCTAAAAATTCCTCATCTGATATCCAGCTCCTCCTTCTGCCCAGATTTAGCGTACTCCTAAATTCTGACCATTTGAAAAGGAGAAGGAGGAAGAGAAGAAAATGAAAGGAGAGAATAAAGGAAGGAAGAAAAGAAGAAAGGAAGGGAAAGAGAGATGGGGGGAAGAAGAAGGGAGAGAAAAAAAGAGGAAAGGGGAAAATGAGAAGCCCTAGAAGTCTCTCGCTGTGCAGATGGCTCCGGATCTCCGCTTCTGCGCTGTCGCACTCTGCAATTTGTATGGCAAAGACACATTTTTGAAGCCACACTGGTTATTACTGCAGAGGCTCCTGCCTCCAGCAACCATCTGAATGTTGTTCTCCCCGAAATCCGAACATATTCATCAAACTGTGTTGCACTCCTGGACTTGCAATTAATCACGGCTCGTTTAAAGCTTTGTTAATTAATACCAAGACCGGGGACCCAGTGGAAGTCCCAAATTTAATCTGCAGTGCTTTAAAATTATTATAATCTACTAGAGGAAGAACCATTAGAGTTCTGAACGACATTTTAAGAAATTCTAGCTGTGCACTGCCAAGAATTAAAAGAAATAATGTGATAGTCTTGGTGAAGGAGAAAACCTGGCATCTATTACATCACTTCACTTTAGTGATGTGGCATCGGTCCAGCAGAGGGAGCAGAACTGAACTCGAAGCGCTGTTCTCCGAACTGAGCAGGCTTAATAACTGAAAGATGGAAAGAGAATCTCCAATGGAGACCACCTGGCAAATTTTAGGAAGAGCACAAACAATATCCTGGAGGGACAGATTCCCAGTGCAGTGTGGTCTGATGGAACTGGAAACCGTAATGATTTTATGTCTGTCTTCCACACTTTCAGAACACTAAGTGGGAGAAGTGGCTGAGAATGATCTCCACTCCAGAAAAGAGAGGGAGCATTATTTAAAAAAATGATTCCAAAAGAATAAAAATCTTGGTCATCTGAAATGAGAACCAACGGTTAGTGACTCGTCATACTAGACGGCGACTGTTCTGATCCTTTGTGCTCTGCCTCCTGGGATGACACCGCTCCCTAAACTGGAGCACAACAGGCACGTCTCTGTGTCAGGTGAGTACTTATTTTTCACCAGTCAACCACAACTCAATCGCCATTCAGCTGGGACTTATATCCATGACACTTACCCGTAGATCAGTTGTCGAAGACTTGCTGTTGAGATGAACCACAGGAGTGTACATGGTCACAAGTGATTAATAGACCAACTCTGAAACATTCTAGGAAAATGGAACGTATGCCCAAGTAAGCATTCGTGTGTAAAGAACTCTGAAGGGATGATTTCCTAAAATGCTCAGCAGGGCAAGTGGCTCTGCCAGTTCTGTCTCCAAGAGGACCTCCTGCCCTGCTTCCCACACCACCTGTCCCACTTCAGCCCCTCCAAGTTTCCCTCATCCCCAACACATTGGTTTGCAGGCTGATGGAACTTAACATGAATACTCCCCTTACCCTGGTTCTCCTAGGGACGCTGCTCCTACCTCAAGATCCACACGAGGCTCCTTTCCCCTCTGACACCATCCCTGCCACCTGCAAGCATTCTTCCCAGACAACTGCATATACTTTGGAGCTTATGTGATCCCACCTGGTCCTACATGACTTCCTGAAAAATTTGTATAGAGTTTCCTTTTATTTTTCTTATATGAGCAGGTTCTTTACAGTGACATATCACTTCATGACTACAGCAAGTTCTGAGAGATGAAAACAAGTCCTAGTTAGGCAATTTTGCACTGTGTGAATATTGTAGCATGCATTTGTATAAACTTAAAAGCTAAAAGACAGAAACTCCACCCACCCTTGTAACACACATAAGCGATGGGGCACCCATGAGCTGGTCCGAGCCTGCTACTGGGGTGACACAGCAAAGTGTTTTACAGCAAACCTTTTGGATGTAGAAAAATCCTCTTGGATAGAAATATAACAGTACAGTAACTTGATCAGCCAGTGGTACAGCAACTTATTATCATTAGCATATATTACATAGTATCTATAGTCATCCTGCCGTAGCTTTTTGCCCTTCTCAGAACACTAGATTTGTTTATGCCAGTAGTGCCACAAACGCGGGAGTAATGTGTTGTTCTATGATGACAGGAGGATGGTTACAGTGTCACAAGGTGAAAATTTTCAGCTCCATTATAACCTTTTGGGACGACTACTTTACATCCAATCTGTCAGTGACCGAAGCATCTTTATGAGGTACAAGACTATATATAATACATTATGATAGATAATAAACATATAAATAGATATAAACATGGAAGTCTGCATCACCAGCCTTTAAGGTTCCCAAGAGCGATGCCTCCGTCTCTTCCCTCTTTTATATCCACAGCTTCTAGGGCAGTGTCTCTGACACGGTGATACTCAATACTTATTACTTGAATGAATCACTTGAATGAATAAGTAGAGGTCACTCAGGGTCTAGTCTTATTTTATAAAAGGGAACTAAAGCACTAGCAGGGCAAATTACTTGTGTAAAGTCACACAATTAATTATCAAACACATTTGGCATAATGCCAAGGCATGGAGCACTCATTTCCTTAGGCCGATACCCTCAGACAAATTTCTGTTCTTTAGCGATGCAGCATCTGCCAAAACCACATAGGTCTGAGGGAGACCGGGTGTGGCAGGGCTGGAAGTGAGGGATTTCTGGGTCACTGAGGAGCAGTCAGTATGCAGACCCAACCAGTGGAGCCCTGAGTGGATGACCAGGTAAGTGACAGGGAAGAGACAGGGAAGGGACAGCCAAGAGCTCACATAGGTTGGAAGTTCCAGGCTGCCGCACTAATACGGCTCATCTGCATCTCATTCTATTTCTGAAAAGGAAAGAGAGAAATTTAGAGTTTTAGATGGAAAAAAAGACTAAGTGGCTAGGTGCTAAGGAGAAGCAATATCTCAACAAGTCAACGCTGGCAGACGTTTCCCAGATGGGGAAATGGACCTGCCCAAGTGGTCTCAAGGGAAGGCACAGGGAGTTCTCAAGGGAGCTGAGGATCCAGGGAATGCTATCAAGGACACAAGGCAGTGTCACTGATGATGTGACTCCACACTGTCCTCGTCAGGTCTTTCTTTCACATAGGAGAAGCAAAACCCAGACACCCATGCACTCTCTTTAGTCAACAACTATTTCTCAGTGTAGAGCCAACACAGAAAGGAATGAATCCTCAGGCTGTGAGTCACAGAGGTGTGATCAGTGCTGAAATCTACACATTCTTGGAGGAAGGCACTTTGCTAGGGGATCCTGGGCAGGAGACTCTCATCTCCAAGCGACTTTGGGGAGTGGCAGATGCTGGGGCTGGGGAACGCAGAGTGTGTGTGCGCTCCCTCGTGCAGTTTGGCACTCCATAAATTTCTTATTCAGTCTGTCCCCAGATAACCTCTGCCTCAGGATAACAAGTTAAGCCATAAATACTAACTGGAAATGTCCTTTGATGTAGTCAAGTAACTCCCTGTGGTGTTTCCAGGAGCTTTGGAGCACAAGGTCCATGTCTAGGGGGGGAAAGCCAAGTCACGAGTCCTAGACAGCTGCTGGGGAGTTGTCAGGAGAAGCGCTGGGAAGGGTTCGCAGAAAATCTGCTGCTTCTACTAGGTGGACAGAGAAGGTGATGGCCAGTGATGGTGCTGGCTGGACAGCTGCCTTCCTGCTTGCCAGGTGCTCTCTAGGCACTGCCCCAACTCCCACCCTGTCTCTGGGTACTTGGGCCACGCTGCCTTCAGCTGGCTGCTCTGCCTGGGACACTCTGGACTTTCTCATTCTGTCTCCTGTATCTGTTGCCACCACTGCTGTGGGACATTTTGTGTTTGCAATTGAGGAAGCTACAGAAGGCTTGCTTTGCTCTATTAGAGTGATGTGGGCAGTGTGAAGGACACCTTTGAGTGGGTGGTCACTTGAAGGTGACCTTCACAGTGCCTAGACACCAGTGTGGTCTGTTCTTCATTTAGTGCATGCAGAACATAGAAGCCCAGAGATGCGGGCTGCTCCCCAGGTTCTGCCCCATGAAAACCTCCTTGAGCCTCTCCGTGCCTGCAACTGAGGGAGCAGGTGGAAGGAAAAGAAAGGATGAATAAAAAACAAAGATACGTATGACTGTGTTTATGAAGCGCAGTTATGCCATACTCCTTAGGATTGAAAAATGGAAAAGTGACATCTCAGTGCCCACTTGAAAGAAAATAGCAAATAATGCCATCCTTTGGACTGGATCTTTGGCAAGGGTCCCAGAGATTCTACCATTCAGTCAGTTACCTGTGCCCAAAGATCCCATATTTGGGGATCTAAGAGCCCCAAGAGTAGCCTGGTAGCTTCCGATTGTCTTTCCTGACAGGCAGAGACAAATATAGCATCTATCATGCAAATAAAAGAGGCTCCGAGACCTCCAGAATTCACCCTGGCAAGTCTCCAAATAAGGTTTCACTGGAGTCTGTCTTTGAATGCTGCAAGGGAGGTTCCTTCAAAGCAAGTGGGATGAGCAGAACGAGAAGGGGCTGAGGGCGGGAGGAAGAGGCAGTCGGGAGCCAGGGGCTGCGGCAAAGGGCCTCTGCGGGGACAGCGGAGGAGGGCGACTGTTTTCTCATCCTAACTGGCTCCCTCCTGACGTAAGGGCCTTGTACAGATTCCACCTTCTCTTCTAAGCTCCTTTATTTCTGAAGCTTCATGCAGCGTCAGAAGAAAAAGCAACTGCTGGGTCCGGAAAACAGCCAGCCAGAAGGGACGCGAGCAGAGAGCAGGCAGGTTTTGAGACGTATTAAAGGCTGCGGCAAGCCCCGGCCAGGCACAGCATCACCCTTTCAACCTCTCCGCCGCCAACTTTCCTCCCCCTCCTCTGCCCTACCCCCGCCCCAGTGGAAATATATGTGGTCCTGGAGAGGCCCGAGGGCTCTGGGGGCCTCTGCACCTACCAAGCGGCACTAGTTTGGGGCGAGGCTCTGGTCTCCGTGACTCCATGTTAAAATATACATTGCTTCAAATAGGCATGGCCGCCCAGGATATATCACACACACACACACACACACACACACACACACACACACAATCACATTTATGTGTATAAAACATTAATAGAAGACAGGTATCCCTCTGCTTTCTCGAATCTTGAAGTCTTATTTAAAAATAAAGTATATTTTTCCAAGTGTTTTGTTTAGTGAAACTCTATATCATTTCTTATTTTTTTTTTACTATTTTTATTCTTTTTAAAAAATAAAAATTAAGAAGTGGATTTTCAAGTGATTTGTATTTGCATTGATACAGTGGGCTTTACTTGTTGTGGTGACAGGAGGTCTGGATTCAGAATCAAAAGACTTGAGTC
Source organism: Capromys pilorides (assembly GCA_004027915.1). NCBI lineage: Eukaryota > Metazoa > Chordata > Mammalia > Rodentia > Capromyidae > Capromys > Capromys pilorides. The sequence goes on along the minus strand of PVKN010016778.1, from coordinate 7,249 downwards.
TCACTTTCAGTTTTGCCAGTTACTAATAGACGGATAAACTTCGACAACTTCTTTTATCTCCCTGAACTCCTGGAAGAATGAATGACTCTCAGCGAAAATACATTCAATATGCGCTTGCTACTTCTTAGCACTGCTATTGTTACTACTGCTGGTATTGTTGGTATTTTATAATTGTTATTGAATAGAGACAGTGGTAGGCTGGCCCACAGAGAAGCAGCTCCGCAGAGCCTCTCTCCTCCGGAGTCGTCCCGACATGCGGGGATGCTCATGCCCGTCGCAGGGGTAGCTTTGCCTCAGGATTCTGAGCTTCTCCCTTTCATAGCCTGCCCAGTCTTTCTGAAGTTATTTTATAAAACAGAGATCTTCTTTGCCATGTCAATTCCCTCTTCAAAAGCCACCCAAGATCCCCTATTCAGATCGGATGATCTCCATCTTCAATAAACAGCGCTTGACAAAACAGTTATAATCTCCAGGTGGGAGGAAGAGGAGGAGCAGAGAGAAGACAGATCATACCTGAATTTAGGTTTTTACTTTTAAAACTTCCAGCATTTCTTATTAACAGCTCCTTGGAATAAAAGAACAGAATGAATCATATGTGCCTGAAATATATATTCATTTGTTCATTCATCCATTCAGTGATAGTTTATGATGTGCCCAACTGTGTATGATACACTGGAAATCTAGCAATGAGAATGACTGAAGATGTTCCTCCTCCTCCTCCTTCTCCTTCTCCTCCTTCTCCTCTTCCTCCTCCTCCTCCTCCTCCTTGTCTGTTCAGCCCTACCTGGAGGGTGGCGCTGGCAAGGCATGTGATGCCTGGGATCAAACCGCAGTCTCTTGAGCCTGCCTAAGCTTGCTTATGCAAGCTCTTTAGACCGCTGAGCTATCTCGCCAGCCCCTTGAAGATGTCTTATTTTGATAGCACTTGTAGTCCATTGGGAAAGAGAGGCAGAAACAGTCAAATAGATGAGGCAGTAGTAAACGATCACAAAGTTAAAGCTGAGGGCTCAGAACACTTCTGAACTCAGAGAGTTAGGCCCCACCACTGTAGCCAGGTAATAATCCAAGTGGGCATAAGTAATGAGATGCATTTGTCATATTTTTCCATTATTTGTTTCCCTTTCTCCTGCAGAACCAGTTAGTTCTAAGTTTCAGGAGATAATTCTGATGCTCTGAGGTGTAACAGTGTGTGTGTGTGTGTGTGTGTGTGTGTGTGTGTGCATGTGTGTGCGTGTGTGTGTGTGTGTGTGTGTGTTGGTGGCAATACATTTGGCAACACCAGCTTAATCGGTACATTTTAGGTGCTTAAAGTGTGATCCTATGGAGATATTTTATCCTTGACTCCACTAACAAAATTTCATTCCTCTTCACTTCAAGTGGCCAGGAGTTTCTGGCTGTATTTGGCCATTGTTTCTTGAAAGCACCCTTCATTTACCTGTTTTGAAAATTCTTTCCAAACCCCAGTAATTCTTTTCATGATGCCAAAGACTTTTAGCAGCCCTACTTGCAAGAAGAGTGGTGACATGTACATTTTTATCCGGTAGCTTCTGGAATTAACCCTGTCAACATAAATAGTGTAGTTGTTATGCATGGAACATTGGCAGTTAAATAATAGTAAATTCTCTCTCCCTCCACCCCCAGCCCCACTTCCTGGCCTACTCTGTTGAATCATTAATTTTATCATTGAATTGTTAACACTGAGTATGGCCCTAGATCTGTCCTCAAATGCTGGCCAGGTGAACTCTTAGACAGGTTCCTGAATTTTCCTGGACAGCCTCCTCATTCAGCCCGCTGGACTCAGCGCTACCTGCTTTTCCAGCCCCTAATGACTTGTTACGGGGTTGTTGTGAGTGAATTTATCAAGCAGGATCAAGCTTTCGATTTGATTATTGTTTTCAATCTGTGCTCTCCTGTGGTATCTCATCTTACTCATTGAAATGGTTATCTTGGTGGAAACTTCACAAGCAGTATTAATGCTAATATTAAAATTATGTCTACACAGCTTCTATGAATTCGTCCCATTTTATAAATGAGGACACTGAGGCTCCATGGAGTCTAATCATTCTTCCAAAGTGTCACAGCTGGTGATACTGAATGGACTGGGATTTAGTGTGTGTGTGTGTGTGTGTGTGTGTGTGTGTGTGTGTGTTTTAATACTCTTGGTATAGGATCTCACTGTTCTGCTCAGACTCATAGTGGCCTTGCTGTTTTTAGATTCCCCAGTACTGGGATTATAGACATGTACCATCATGCCCATTTCCACAGCTGGCTCAACCGCACCCCAGATTGGGTGATGCTGTGGTTCCAACTCTGGTCCCTGCATTTGCCTAAGCAGGTGCTTAGTCAGCTCAGCTATCTCACTGGCCCTAACCTGAGACTTAAAGCTATGTGACAATAATGGAAGCCATGACTTTCATTACTAAAGGCTGAACAAGCAGAAGCAGAAGACGGTTCCTTGCTGGGTCCACCTGCCTTTAGAACTGTGTTCCTCCATTTTTCAGCTGTATGAATCCAAGTGAAGAAACACTGCTTAGGTAAGCACTTCCAGACTTACTTTCCCTATCTGTAGAACACAGATGGCAACATCTTACTTGTAAAGTTGATTTGAGCTAAAGGTTAGTGAGATTCCACAAGTAAAATATGGAACATACTATACATACAATGGAACATACACAATATGTTTCAGCTGATATATATATATATATATATATATATATATATATATATATATAGTATAGGGTCTCACTACACAGATTGGACTCACAGTGATCCTCCTGTTTTCAGTCTCCAAAGCCCTTGGATTATAGACTTGCGCCACCATGCCAATCTCAATCGCCATCTCAGCATGCCCTCGGGGTGGAGCTAGCATGGCATGCCAGAGATCAAACCCCAGTCCCTCCATCTGCCTAGGCAGGTGCTTTAAGCCGCTGAGCTATCTGGCCAGCCCATGCCTTCATTTATTGTTGTTGTTACCATCTCAGTCCCCTGTGCTATATTTCACATTATAAATGAGACCACTTTTATCTCCTGACATTAAGGTCTCCTAAGTCACCCTGCCCTGCCTAGGCCCTCCCATGCCTCCCAGATGTGTGCTAGAGCTCTGCGATAAGTATGTATGTTTTGTCATTTCACTCCAGCTCTATAGCAGACTCTCACCTAGTAACCACTGTCTTTTGTCCCAAGTTATTTTTCTATTTTCTAAATCTATTGCTTAGACTTGTTTATTGCTGTTGTTTCCTCAGATCAGAGCATGCCTTATTAATTTCTTTAGAAGTTATGATTTCCCTATTGATTAAAAAGAAACTTGGAATCTCACATCTTATCTTTGAGATTTTCAAAAATACTCCCAATATACTGTTATAATTTTGTTTCACACTGCATGCACCCACTCACATTATAAATCCATTATCAAATATTTTGTTTATATGCAACCATCCCATCCAGTTATTCCCTAAAATCATCTTTCTCTGACTGCCCTTACTAGCCTCCCCATTGTTATCTACCTGTCTAAGGACACATTGTCAAGTTATAAGTCTCCACTTAAATTCAAATGCTTCCAATACCTTACCTAGTCCTGCCTACTAAGCCCTGAGTCACAGGTTTATACCAGAAGCAAAATGTTGGAAGGCGTTATACTTACGATCATTTAATAACATGTATTTCATTTCATAATATAGGAACATATAAATCAAGCAAAACAAAACCTTGGCCAAATTATTTTTCATATTAAATCACACTGATACATGCATGCTTCATTGTTTCAGCAACTAATATCTCTTTAGCCCAAGTTCCAGGATGCAATTCTGTTCTGCATAAATCTGAGACAGACATTGGCAATGATAACTTGGATTGCTCCCATCAGAGAATATTGCTGGGCATTGGATCTGTAGCCCACATCACTTTGAGCACCCTTTCCATGACCATTGTTAGTGTAAACATCTTATGAATGCCTAAGCTTCTCATTGTTTTTAATTTCTTGGAAGCCAGAAAGCCCATATCTTACTAACGTTTGCCAAATGGAAGGGGGCTGTTAAAAAGTCTAACACAAATTAGCCATACAGGTGACGATACTGGAAGGACTCTCTCGAGTTAAATTAATCATTAATCACTGGTGGGCTTTGGAATCAACCTATCTAGTTTGGTTTCACTGTGTTCTTGCTGGTGAATAACTCTGCCACTTGGTAATGCCCATAGTATTGAGTTGTCATGAACAATAGGTTGACACCTGTAACAGCATTTTGGCATATGCTACCTACTAACTGAACTATTTTAATGATTTTTTTAAAAAAACTGTATGTGCAAAAATAAACATTCTAACTTATCATTGACATTTTTTTCCACTGTACTCTGAAGAGAATTCTGGTGTCACTCTATATATTCTTTTATCCTAGTCTTCCAGAAAAAAGTTGTTTTTGACATAAGTCTTTCTGCTTTCTGTTTATTGAATTATAAAAAGGAGGAAAAGTGAAAAAAAACCATAGCACTTGAGCTAAGACCAGAGAAGTCTAAGCCTGGCAATGGAGAGTGATTAAAATTGATGGGGGAGGAAAGGTTGCCTGGGAATTATTTCTGTGGTCTTTTTATCTCCTAGTACTTAGAGTATGGCCAAGGGCTATATATTCCCTCTGAAAGGTCTTGTGTTATTTAGAAATTGCTCTTTTGTCTGTTTTGAGGCTAAAACCTATAGGTCACAGAATTTTTAATACTCACATATATGATTAAATGATAAACTTATTAAATTCTTCAATGCCCAAAATGGAATCAAGAATCTATTTGAAGATCTATGCAACTTTTTGTTTTGCAATAATGGGATCTCATGCATGCTAGGCAAGTGCTTTAGCAATGAGTGGCACCTCTACTTTCAGTAATTTACTGGGGGGCACACTAATGTTCATTTTCAGAAACTAATACTTCTATTTGCACACTTAAATCTACAAAATAATGGGCTGCAGCTCCACTCAGAATTTCAGAGAACGATTTACTTTCTGAATCATGGACTGATACAAAACTGTGCCCCCAGGGGCCACATGTCCTGAGAACTCACCATTTGTCAGTTTCAGTACATGTTTTGACTCCACTATTTTTAATCTTTAAAAGTAAAATCCACTAACTCCTAGTATTCTCCCAAATATAGTGAGTTCTTAAGGGTATAAAAAGCATGAGGTAAGAGGGCCAGCCAAATAGCTCTGTGTATTATGTAATCCCAGATCTTGGGAGGTTGTAAACAGGTGGATCACTAAGAGTCCAATCTAGTAGTGAGACCCTGAACACCCTGTAGACCCTTCCCTAAAATAGACATATGACAAAGAATATGATAGGGAAAGACAGGTCTCAAGACAAAAGAAATAAAATTTATTTCTCTGAGAATGTGTTTCAATATTCTAAAAATTTCCAGCAATCAAATGCATACAAAAATCTCAGGATCCTGTGAGACAATTTTGTTGTTGTGCTTTTACTCACAATATATTTGTTGAGATCAGACTCTTAACAGCTGCTCAGTGCTGCAGGTATATTGTTACAATGAGTCCTCTAAGCAAAAATATGTGATATCATATGACCTTGCCCACACTGAAGACCTCAATGTGAGATTCCCGAAGAAGAGGAAAATCACCTTAAATCAATCAGTTCCTAAGGATAAGAGTGTGTGATTACAGGTCACAGGCCTTCAAACATTCCATGTACAAATGGTCGTTGAATACAACCACCAATGTTCTGAGGAACTTCTGTGGACTTTCCGGAAAGACTGAGTACTTAATTGTGGTACCCAGCAAAACAGACGATTAAACTAAGTGCAGGCTCTTCCAAGCATAAGGAGTCTGTGTGACTCCACAGTTCACACAAGTGTGAGACTCCTTTTACATTTCTCATTCATTCATCCAAAATTTGCCCTATGAATTTAATTATTTCAGGGACTAATTTCTTGATGCTCTTTAGCTAAGTGTCCCAATGGCCCATATGGTAGAAATGTGGCCCTCATCTTGTTGCTACTGTGACATAGTGAAACTTTCAGAGATGAACCACTGGGGGGGGGGGGGGGGTCTTCCAGTCATAAGAGACACACTCTTAGGTCTTGTGGGACCCTGGTCTCTTTCTCTTTCTTTGCCTATATTTGTTGCTGGCCGTGAAGTTAGTAATGCCATGACGTGCTAACTCACCACAAGACCCAAAGCAATGCATAATGGGGAAGAAAGTCCAAAACCATGAGGTAAATAAACCTTGCTGTTTATACATTGACTAAATACCGCATGCCTTGGCTATTTTTCATAATCACAGAAAGATGACTAATACAGTTTTGAATTGCAGAGTTTTGGTTCTTAGATCCCAGGTATCACATGCCAATCTTGCCCCACTCCCAGGGCACACTGAGATGGTGAATGAGACTGGATGTGGTGGTTCATACCTGTAATCCCTGCACTTGGGAGGCTGAAAACAGGAGGCTCACTATGAGTCTGATTTGTGTAGCAAGACCCTGTAGACCCTGTACCAAATACAGAAAAAAAAAGTTTTAGTTATTTTTCCATTAAATCTCACCACTATTATAGCAATTTCATTTGCATCCTTAGGTGAGAGGAAAGAGTACACAGAAAAGTTAGACCAGGTCTTATCAGCCAAAGAATACTAGGCCTCCTAAGTAGACATTTCCTTAAATCTTTAAGCATGCTTTAATAAAAAGTACAATAAGAAAAACAAACAAATGAAATGAGAGAAAAAAAAGCAAAAATACAACTCTTTGCTAACAAGGAGGTTCATTCACTTTGAACTCTGGAATAAAAAATGGTCTTCGGTGCTTGCTCTGGCCTGTGGCCTGTGCCATAGGCCCCCAGAGCAACCACAGGATTCACACCTGGCCTCTGACAGTTATTACCTTTGCTAAGATTTGGATTTTAAGAACGGCGTGCATTACCGCATAAGTGATATCTTTGATTCACAGTGGTGCTGTATTTTGAGCAGAGCCATCCTGACTGACAGACTGTTTTGCCACAGCACACATTCTTTCCATTGTATTTATTCAGTTCTTTTCCAGGATACATTCCCTGAGTACCACATGCGGTAAAAGCCTGAAGCTCTTACAAAATTTAAGATGGACATATATTACCCTCAGCTGCCCACAACCATTGGCATTAAAACTCTAACAGCCACATCACAGGACTCTGTCCTGCTGGATTTATCAGAAGTCAGTTTAGTTACTGAATCATTTCCTCCTGGCCTCACTTTCCCAAAGCATACCTGAGACTGAGAGTCTAGCCAG
>PVKN010016777.1:0-17568 GCA_004027915.1 Capromys pilorides | reverse complement strand
AAATTGAAAACAAAACAGTTCCCCAGACTCATTCCTGGAGGCAGGTATTACTCTGATATCAAAACCAGAGAAAGAACCAGTCAAAAAAGAAAACTGCAAACCTAATGAACATACATGTAAAAATCCTCAGTAAAATAGTAGCCAGCAGAATGCAGCAAATCATTAAGATTATATCACATGACCAAGTAGGATTCATTCTAGGATGCAGGGATGATTCAATCAATATATATGAGTTAATGAATATAAAAAACCATATCAACAGAGCCAAAGACAAAAATCACATAGACACAGAAAAATCAATAGATACAGAAAAAGCCTTTGACAAAACCCAACACTCATTCATGATAAAAAAAAAAAAAAAAAAAAAAACCTACAGAAAATCAAACTAGATGGTCTGTGCCTCAACCTAATAAAAGTCATCTATGACAAACTAACAGCCACCATAGTTCTAAATGGACAAAACCTGAAAGCCTTCCCTTTAAACTCAGGAACAAGACAAGGATGTCCTTCATCATTACTCCTCTTCCATATTGCTCTAGAAATATTAACAAGAACCACTGACAAGAGAGACAAAAGGACTAATACCTGGAAAAGAAGATGTGGAATTATGATTATTTGCAGGTGACATGATACTCTACACAGCATACCTCAAAAATTCTACTGAAAGACTTGTAGATTTAATAGCCAAATTTAGTAGGATATCAGGACTGAAACTCAACACTCAGAAATCAATAGCATTTCTGTTCAAAAACAATGAATGCACTGAGAGAGAAATTAAGGAAGACATGCCTTTCACAATAACATCCAAAAAAGTGTAATACTTAGGAATCAATCTAACAATGGCAGTAAAAGATCTATGCAGTGAAAATTACAATACTCTGAAAAAAGAAATCAAAGAAAATTTCAGAAAATTGAAAGATGTTCTTTGCTCCTAGGTAGGAAAAATGAACATTGTAAAATGACCACATTCCCAAAGTTGTTATACAGATTCTATGAAATCCCAATTGATACACTATTATTATACCTCACAAATCTAGAGAAAATGTTCTTAAAATTCATTTAGAACCAGAAGAGACCTAGAATAGCAAAAGCAATTCTGGGCAACAATGGAAAGGCAGGAGGCATCACGGTCTCTGACTTGAAATTATACTACAAAGCTACTGTGATAAATTGAGCATGATACTGGAAAAATTAAAAAAATAAAAAACCCGATGATCAATGGAACAGATTAAAAGATGTAGGCACAATCACAAACACACTCAGCCATCTTATCTTTGACCAATGGACAAATGTGTTCAGTGAAAGAAAGATAGTCTCAAATAGACAATATTGGAAAAATAGGCTTTCGACATGTCAAAGATTAAAATTACACCCATGCCTATCACTATGCACTAAACTACAGTCAAAATGAATCAAAGATGTAAATATTAAAATGAAAACACTAAATCTACTGGAAGAGAGAGTAGGTAAAAATCTTGAAGAAATAGGGATAGGTATAGATTTCATAAACAGAGACCAAACCTCACAGGAAATGTTTCAAAGAATCAGCAGTTGGGATCTCATCCTTTTGAAAAGTTTCTGTATATTAAAAGAAATCACAGAGTAAAAAGAAAAAACTCACAAATTGGGGCAAGATTATATCCCACTGTCCCTCAGACAAAAGACTTCTATCTAGAGCACATAAATAATTTTTTTAAAAAATCAGGCTCCCAAAATTCAATATTTGGACCCAATCCAAAGCTGGACATCTGAGATGAATATGTACTTCTCAGATGTAGAAATACAAATGACAAATAAATATATGAAAAAATGTTCAGTATTGTTGGTCATTTGAGAAATGTAAATTAAAGCAACGCTGAGATTCCATCTCACCCCAGAAAAAATGCTATCATCAAGAAGTTAATAAATAACAAATACTAGAGGTGCTTTGGGGGAAAAGAAACTCTTCTTCTCTGTTAGTGGGAGTGCAGATTGGTATGACCACTATGGAAATCAGTATAGAGATTCCTCAAAAAGCTAGGATTGGTCTTCACATTCAATCCAGCCGTTCTCTTTCTGGGTATTCTCCTGAAAGAACTAAAAACACCATACCACAGCAATGTATCTGCATCCATGTCTACAGCAGTGCAATTTGTCACACTAAATCTTTGAAATAACCCAAATGCCCACCAACTGAGGAATGGATAAAAAAGATGTGTTATTTTTACATGATGGAGTATTACCCAGCTCTAAAAAAGTGAAACTCAAGGATTTTTATAGGTAAATGGATGCAACTAGTGACCATACTGGTAAGTGAAATAAATCAGACCCACATGAATAAACATCATATTGTCTTGCTAGTGTAAAAACCTGAAAAGTAAGTAAAATCTAAAAAGTACAATAGATACTTTGAAAGGGGAATAATTTGTCCAAAAGAAAGGAACAACTGAGATGAGGACAGGATAAAAGAAAAAAAGAAGATAGGAAAAGGATATATTTATGTGTATATACAGGATAACTTCGATAATTATACTGTTGACTTTTGATAATTAATTGAAAGGAGTAACTAGTGCTTAAATGTTTTTATCCTTCCTCTTGGCATGATTATGTCTGGTAATCTAAACAACTAATTTGAAGACAACACTATGTGACACAACAACCATTGTCAAATTCTATTATCTCGTTTAGTGCAATTCTGTATCATTTTTAATGGGATTTTAATTTTGGTTTTTACGATTTTGTATTCTTATTTTTTTAATCTTTTATTTATTTATTTGGTACAGGGTCTCACTGCACATTTCAGATTCAGAGCAGTCTTTCTGTATCAGCTTCCCCAGCACTGGGATTACAGGCATTCATCACCACACCTGCTTTCAGGGCTGGCACAAGGCACCCAGTGTTCCGGGGCTGGAATGGCATGTGGTGCCAGGGATCAAACCTAGGCAGGCACTTAGACTTCTGAGTTATCTCTCCAGTCCCACTATTTTGTATTGTGTTCTTTTAAAAACTGACTTTATTTCATCCTGAGACACCCACCACATGTAGGTATCCTGATACATGAAGAACATTAACCTAATAAAGAGGCCAGCATAAAAGGAACCATTTCTGGCAGAGAAACAAATCCAGTCCCAAACAGAGCATGTATCAAGTGCTACCTCTGACTTCTCACCAGTTATCTGATGCACTGTTTCCTTCACTACTAAGCTTTTTGGAACTAGATCTTCCCTTCCATTTCAACATCAGTTCGCAGATGAGGGAACTTTTTCTCACAGAGATAGTGATGTATCAAATTTGGATGCCTACCACAAAATGCCATGGCAGATTCAATCCAGGCCTAGGTGGCCCCACAGCCTGTGTTACTTGTACCACCAGGTACATTTCAGCTAAAATTGCTTACTTCTCTTCCTCCCCTGATTCTGGAAATCCTTGAAGCTGACTGAAAGAAGGTTAGATAGTCTCCTGCGTGAAGAAGCCCGATACAGCCTGAGGCACACTCTCAGACCAAACACAGGCCACATGTGCCACCCCCAACCCAGCACCATGGACTTGGGAGATACAAATAGCTCCTGAGGCTGTGTCACCAGATAGGTACTTGACATCCTCCCTCACAGGTCACTCGTTCTCCAGAGATAACTGCTTGTGAGCTATTGTTCCTTGGATCCTCACAAGAGTAATCATTTAGCTGCATTTTAATTCTCTCCAGACAGGATATTATAATGAAAGTGAAGGGGAAATGGGAAGATCTAGTAAGTGCCATGAATCCTCTAAGTAACTGCCTAGCTATTTCATTTAATTGCCATCACCTTGGAAGTAGTATAATTACACTCACTGGGCCCATGAGAAACTGAGGTACTTTAGGGTCAGGTCGCTTGCCCAGCTGGTAAGTGAAGGAGCAAGACTTTGAATCCCAGGAATGCTTTCCTGAACACTGCATGCTATTTCCTTGACATCACAAGGGCTTCCCTAAAAATAACACTATGATCATTGTTTCTGGGTTGTTGCCTAATGCAGTGACCTCAACATCATCAGGCAAGACAGCCTAGCCCAGTGAAAAATGAGCAAGAAGATGTCAAAGCCACAACAGAGAGCAGTTGAGAACAAAGTCTTTGGAATGCTCAGGTGAATTTACAAGACAATCAAAAACATCCACTGGGTACAAAGCTAACTTGAGAGTGTCATGGGCACCAGGAGTTTTGAGTCACACCCCAAGACATGATGCTTAGGTCCTCCATAATTACCATGCTCCCAAAATAGGACATCATAAAAGGACAAATGACTCATGTCTGAATAGTCACAGGTAAGCTTCATCTGGCCCCAAAAATGGCACCTGGCCACTGTAGCTTTGCCTTAGCAATGAGATAGTGATCTGTGTTTGAAAATGGGACTATAAATCAGCCGCTGAGTCACCTCCCATCTGCTGACCTGGTGAGTGGTGATTCATGATATTGGAACCACAGAGATCACTTGGTCATCTCATTGCCTGGCTGCCTCCTGGGATCAGAGGTGAGTGGGCATGGTTTCCACGTATAACTTTCTAAAGGTGCTGTCAGCTTTAAATTCAACCAGGAAGGGGTGTTGTCAGGAAGGGAGAGTAGCAACAACACAAGGGTCCCAGATATATTTGGGACCTTGAATCCCAAGGAATAACCACTTTCTCTTCAGAGGTCAATGGAAAACTCCATGTTTGAGGAAGCAAAGAGTCAGGGGAGAGGAGGCACAGAAGCAAAAAAGCTTTCAAGCCTCTGGCTTGATCTCAAAAAGGGTACAGTGCTCTGAGCCCTAAGCAGTAACTGAATGACAGAGATACAGACTGAGTTGGAGCTAAAACGGTACCCAAATTTTATCCCTAAATATATGAACAACTGTTGAAATTCTATGGGGTATTTATTTGTTTGTTACAGGGTCTCGTGCAGCTCAGATTTGGAGTGATTCTCCTGTCTCAGCCTCCCCAGCACTGGGATTACTGGTGTGCACCACCACATACAGTTTCAGGGGCTGCAGGGCACACCTGAAGTTCTGGGGTTTGCATGTAATGCAGTACTGGGGATCAAACCTGGGTCCTGGCACTTGCCAGGCAGGCACTTAGACTGCCCAGATGTCTCCTCCCCAGCCCAGAAATGTGTTTTCTGATTGACTGGTTGTTTGCTTTTTGGTGCTGAGAAAGGAATTGAGGGTCTTGCATATGCTTTACAAGGACCCTACTACTGAGCTACAGCCTCACTCCAGAATGGGTCATCTTTTTATTTTTTATTTTTTTTAATTTTTAAAAGTCTATGTACTTATTTATTTGGTATAAGGTCTTGCTACACAGCTTGGACTCATAGTGATCCTCTTTTCTCAGCCTCCCTCCCCTGCACTGGGATTACAGATGTGCGCCACCATGCCTGGTTCCAGTGGCCAGCATGGTGTACCCAGGGTTCTGGGGTGGGCACCACATGCAGTATCTGGGATTGAGCTCCGTCAGCAGAGGTAAGTGTGCACACAAGAGAAAGCATAGGCTCACAATCTGTGCTGTCTGAGGTTCAAATCCTATCTCTTCTACTCCTACCTCTGGCCCCAGGCAAGACCCTTGAGGCCTTGAGAAAAATCATTGGTGTGGCAGTACTTACCCCCTACTGTTGGTGTAAGAATTAAAGGCAATGAAGTGCACAAAGTTACTGATAACTTACTGTTTTGCCCTGAGCAAATCACAGGCTCCCAATAAATGATCACACAGTGGAAGCAGGGGAACAAATCCTCAAGGTGGAGCCTCATCAGCACTTTACATGAACACCATGATAGTCATCGTTAGCTACAGTCCTGGGTAAGCCCAGAGGATATGATTATTCATGCATTAGGCCAGAAGCAAGTGGGGAGACTCCAGGGAGAAAGTGACATGGAAGTCGGGTTTAAAGAATAAAAAGGATGGGAGATTCTTTTTTAAAGACATTCAAAGTAGACAAAAGTTCATGTGCAAGAGCTTTAAAATATGAAAGAACAAATGACCCTGAAGATAACCCACTGAGGTAAGAGGAGTGAGTCCCACTGGAGAGGAGATGCAGAAGTAGAAGATGATTGAAAGCCATACTGTAAGGTGCCTGAAGGCCAGGGCTGCTGTTGGCAGACTTGACCCTTAGAGTTCTATCCAGCGACAACTTTTCCTATGCAGTCATTGAAGCCTTGCATTTGAGATGAGAGGGGACAAGGAGAAACCAGCCACTGGAGCTCTTCTCATTAGAGACAAGAAAGTAGTGGCTCAGAGAGCAGAAGTAATTTTTTGTTGTTGTTGGTTTGTCTGTTTGTTTATATATTTCTATGTATTTAATACAGGGTCTACAGGGTCTCACTACATAGATCCGATTTGTAGTGATCCTCCTGTTTTCAGTCTGCCAAGAACTGGGATTACAGGTGCATGCAACCATACCCAGTCTCAGTCTCTGGTTCAGTACGCCCCAGGGGCAAGGCCAGCACAACACACTCAGGGGAGCAGAAGTGATTTTGGTCAAGGTCACACGGAGGTGGTGGTGCAGAGCTTAACCCTGCACTTGGAAGGCTCAATTCTCACTGTTCTCTACCTCTGCCCCTACAGTTAAAAGTAAAGATTTATGTACACTGGATTCTGGAAGAGAGGAGTTTCCTTCTCCATCATCCTTCCAGTCCCAATAATATCATACATTATCATAAAAGGACCAGGAAAAACAGCTACCTGAGGTGATTTAGGGTGCAAGAACCAAGATCATCTACTGTGCTGTAGCCTGAAGTAGATCCTGTGTAGCCAGCCTGTTGACCATATGTCCACATCAACCACTGCCCCAGAATTAGGGAGCAGTAGCTCCAATAGGCCCACACTCATGTGGTCTTGTTATTTATGAGGAACAAAAAGTGTAGACTGATTGGGGAGCAGGACACAACTTATTTTTCAGCTCTTGTCTCTGGCAGGAGATTAATCTAGAACTTTCTGTTGGGATGCAAGAGTAGTAACTCAGAGATTTCCTGGGAAACTAAGGGCCACTGCTAACCCTGGGCAGGGTTGTATAACTGGGGACTGGAGAACTAACCAAGACCATCCCTAGGGATGGTACATTAGCTTACTGTTAATATTCATCAGATGAGCCTGGATCTGGTTGAGGGTCACACAAAGTCACAGCCAGAAAGAACTTTTGAGGACATGTTGGCCATCCCTCCTTTGAGCTGTGGGAAATCTTAGACAGAAATGAGAAAAATAGCTTGCATAAGGTCACAGGAAATTGGAAAGACCAAGTTGCTTGATCTTCAAGTTAAATGATTTTTCCACTGTAGTCCATCTCCCCCTTCAATCAAAAATGGTTAGTGTGTCCGGGGATCCACTGCTTTGTGACTTGAAGGGCAACACAAGGCCCAATCTCCCCTGCATACTTTCACCATCATGCCTCTGGCTGAGGCATCCTCCCCTTACCTGGGATGAAGTTTTCAGCAATATAACCAGATTTGAATAACTAGGTGTGAGGCCCTGGATTTCCTCAGTGTAGGTAAATTGACTTGATTAAAATTATATAACCTTGGATTTCAGGGAGCCCAGCAAGTTGAAGGCTCAGAAACCAATGAGGACGTGGAAGAGAAGGACTAGAACAGAGGACTCCAAGATGATGGAGCTGGGGTAGATTCCTCAGGCTGGCTTTAGGGAAAGGAAAGGGTTAGAAAATAGCAGAAGGCTTGGAGCAGGTGGTACTGTCCACCTTCACATTTGACAAAGACAGTGTGAGCACAGGGAACTTGAGGAGCACCCCGAGGAGCGTGGGTCTGGGAGTCATAAGTGATGGTGAGACAGGAGAAAAGCCTTAAACATCAACCTCCCTGCACTTCTATTTGCTCGACTACCACAGTGGAGCGCATCATGGCTGTACCAGGTGATCATGGGCAAGACATAGGGAGCCACAAGCCACAAAGCTAAGAAGGACATTTCCCTCAGGTGTTCTTTCCTGGCTATGATGAAATGTTGCATAGAAGAGGTGAGACATATATGTGCTGCCTGGAGATGCACCTGGAAGCAGGTGTGAAACTGCCTGGGAGACAAGAAGATGGCTGTGAGGATGGAAGAGCAGTCAGCAAACTGTTGGACCAGTCCTGGGCAAGGTGGTTAATGGGGCCCCGCTGTTAGTCAGCGCGCTCCTCACATGTGTCTGCAGTAACGAGATCTGACTGCCTGAAGCTGCATTGCAGAATGAGTGGTCAAGTCAGTCATCTCACAGAAAAAACAGAACTGTTATCTAATTAATCATTCCCAAGCATCCAACTTTTGCCTCTGTCCCCTGCACTGTTCCCTTGAATCACATCCCTTCACCATCCTCTCTCCTTGCCTTTTCCATCTCCCCCTCTATCACTTTCTGCCTTCTTACCGCCCCCCAGCTTCTCCCTCTCAGGAAAAATGCCAGGAAGGTTTTATTAGATGTGGTACCTGACGACATGGGAGTAGGGATGAACATTTAGAGATCCCAAGCCAGCCTACAATTACACTCCTGCATTCCCTGTAATGCCCTGCCCCTCTTCCAGACAGCTCTAGGACGGTGAACTTGGTCTCTACCCAATGATGCCTGGCCTCAGACAGACACTGGAACCTTGACAGCATCACTTCCCTTGTGATCAAAAAGTGCGGTGCAAATTCAAATTTAAAAAAAAATAATACAGTAAAAGATATATTGCCATTAATTCTCCTAAATATACAACATACTATTTTATATTAAATACTATTATATATTATATATTTATGTTATTTATATTTAAATTATATATGCATTTCAAACACTTATTCCATCATTCTTGCTACTTTCTGAAGCATTTCTAGAAGTCTTTATTTGCGCCTTTGAGTTGTATCTTTGGTTTGTCATGTGGCTGTCTCTAGGCTTTGAATCAATTCAAAATGTTTACTTTTCAAGGTTACTTTGACCTTGAGGAAAGACCAGAAGCCACACAATGCCAGATCCGAGATGAGGGACACACACACAGACACACCCACAAGCCTGGGTGGCACTCAGCAGCAGATTCCCATATTTTCCATCACGCCTCATAAGGACACTCACAAGAGAGGACTTCCAGAACTGTTTCAGGAAGTGCAAGGACAAGGAGATAAGTGTGTTTGGGGGGGGGGGGGTATTTTAATGGGAGGGTGTGGCAATGTGTCCTTTACTGCAATAATTGTTTTTTGAAGCATTCATTGTATATCAGTCACAACTCACAGGCCTCATTTCTTGATCTGTAAATAGCAACCTCATTTGAGACAAGCCCAGAAGCCTCATCTGTGCTCGCTAGCGGTCTCCAGGTCTTAATTCCCTGTGCTAACAGCGCTGCAGCAGGTTGAGGCATGTGGCTGTGAAGGCGAGGGGACAACCACAGTGTCTGCCCCATTTGCTGGACTCCCACAGCACAGACCAGGGACATCAGGCGCAGCATCTCCAGAGTCCACTAATCCCCAAGAGACCAGCATGGCTGCTGAGTCACTGCCTCAGCTGACAGATACTGTTCTAATTCTCCACTTCTGCCTGGGAATGAAGAACAAGGAGGAGGGGCCCGGTGGTAACCGCCACAGACCTCCTGGGGCAGAGAACTGCATTCCCCAGTCCTGGGCCATGTGAGCTGGAAATTAGGCCCTGCTGCCTGGCCACACGGCCCTCGAAGGCTTCAGCTGCCATCTGCAGCCCAAATCCCTGCCCTCGGGGCCTGACGCTGGCTGCACAGGCCTAAGAGTTGGCAAGAAAAGAGGCGTCTGCTGCCCAGAGTGGCTTTTCTTTAGCAGCCCACCCAAATGCTGTTTGGCTGCCCTTGTCTCTGGGCTTCTCGAGAGTGAAAAGAGAGAGGGCAGAGGGAGCCCCCGCAGCTCGAAATCGCTTGTTTTCTCAAGGGTGGTGCAGTAGGTCCACTATGACTCTGGGTTCAAAAGTGAAATGCTGGCATAGAATGAATTCTTGATGAATGTGACCCAGATGTTTCTGAGAAATTTATTTTTGTAAATGGAAAATGGCTGAGCTAATAGCTTTCAGAAACATTCCTGTAGGCTAAGAGCTGAAGTGTGCTTTGCTTCTGTGCTTTTCATATTTGCTTTGGTTCTCTTATAGAGACAGAAAGAAAGCTATCAGATGAAGGGAAAGTGTAAATAACAACTGTCCCTGTGACAGCTGATGCCAAAATCTCAAGTCTAGCTTGTTTTTTTCCTGGCATCTACCAATCATTGAATGTTGGGTGAGCTCAAAGTTCTTCTCATTATCTACTTAATCACAGTGACAAGGACAAAGCCAAAGCTCAGAGGAAGTAATGACATGTCTGGCCCAGGCAAAGTCACACGAGTTTTAGATTCCAGATCTAAAGGCTTTCCACCGCCATACTTGCTAGGGAAATGAGAAAGACAACCAAGGATCACAAGGGGCTGTGGGAGGTCTTCTAATTGGTCCCTCTGCTTTGAGTCACCTCTATTTTATACCTTAAACTTGCCAGAGGCCAGTGGGATTCCTCTTCCTTTAAAGAGGGATGCTGTTTTCTGGTTGCAAGAGGAGAACTGTCTTTGACATGCCCAATCCCCGACATCTGGGTGCAACTTGGTGGAGTCTCCTGCTGTGTTCAGTAGATGAAACGATCTTCAATGAGACAGAAGCAGGTCCAAAGGTGAGTTTTACTATGCTAAGCTAGGTGACTTGGGACAGGTGTGTTCTTGAGATTCTCTGTGTTCATTTCCTAGTTCCCAGCTAGGGAGTCCTCTCCATCTCTGTGGCTAGGGCTACAGCTATGAGGAGAGCTCCGCAGAGCAGGGCACACAGAGTTGGCTCCTAGTGAGTGGTGCTTAAGGGTCCATGGCAATGAGTGGGCAAGTGGAGAGTGAACAGTAGCCTCCGGGAGCCTAAGAGATTCGGCAGTTCCCACAGTTTGACCAAAAGGAGCAATACATAACCCCCCTTCTTAGTGTATTATTCCTACTGGAATCCGGCCTCCTATATGAGGGAAATATGCAAATGACATCACAGGAACTGGATGATGGCTTGAGAGGAAACAAGCTTGCTAGCATTTCGGTGGGACTGGTGACTGTTGTGGTGTGTGTGTGGATGTCCCCGCAAAGTCTCATGCAGCCATAGAGGTCAGGCTTTTTATAAACAGCTTGTTAAACCTGGGCCTCTTGTTTTCAGGCCCTCACATCAGGAACTAGAATTACAGCATTTCCAGCTCCACTCATCAGGGGGCCAGAGTCCTTACTTTGTAAACATCCTCAGCCTCTGCAAGAGGAGGGCAGGGAGATCATGTGAGTGCCACCCCTCCCCAGGGCAGGTAGCCTGCTCACAATGTAAGGAAGGAAAAGAGGCTGCTCCTCCCCGTTTTGCTCTTGATGCTTTCGTATCTGGCACTGCCATGAACTGTTACCCCTCTGTCATCCACCCTGCCTTCGAGCAGCCGGTTATGGACAAAAACCTCTGCAAACTGAGCTAAATAAAGCAAGACAGTGCAATGTTTGTTTTTCTGTTAATATATTTTTTATTTAGGCATTCACTGTATTTTTGGATCACCCTTGTGGCTAGAAACATACATTACGTATATAGAAACATACATATATACATACAAACATACATACTTATATAGAAACATACATGCTTATACAGAAAGTCAAACGTTATCTTACCTTTCCACAGAGGTGTGACAGGATAGGGGAACAAACAAAACTCTGCAGTCAGGTAAGACGAGTTCAACTCCTGCCTAAGTAATTTCCTTTGTGACCTTGGCCACGGTGTTCTTCGTCCTAGCAACTCCAGGAAGCAGTAACGTCTACCTCCTAGGAATCCTTTCTAATCACATTAAACACACTCACCGGTGCAGAGGAGAAGCGCAGAAGTCTCACTCTCATTTTCACTCATACTGCAACATCGCTGCTTCTGTCCTGGTGTACAGGTGAGAGCACAGAACTGCAAAGCAGGAGACTTGCTCAGAGGCACAGAGAGAAGAGCATCAACCTTCCAGCCTGTTTAGTTTCTGTCCAAACATGCAACATCTACTGAGCCCAAGAAGTTAACAAGGGAGTGGGCATGTCTGGAAGGTCCAGGATCCCAAGGACCACACATCCTAGTGAGAGAAACATTTCTGTGGAAAATATTCGCAGCACTCATTTGTATTTTTGATTCTATGGGAAAGGGTCGAGTATGAGGATGCACAGAGGTGGCAGGCATGGCTCTGTCTCTAAAGAGGGAGCAGCTCTGAGGACAGATTTTGGTCGTGTTAGAATTAGAAGGTAGGGAGTCCTGCAGTGAGGGACTCAGCAAGGCACCACTGAGGCAGTAGCCATGCAGAGGACTCAGTGGCAGCAGAGCTGAGCAGGCCAGCAGGGTGCTGAAGAGGGCAGTCCATGGTGGCCTTGAAGAGCTGGAGAGATCAGTGGGTAGCTGTGGTAAAGCATGAGATGGGCAGGTGAGGCTGGAAAGGGGGGCTGGGTCATGGGGAACCATCACGATGGGTTTAAGAACCTGGATGGTTAGTGAAATGTCTTAGATCTTCAATGTTTAAACAAAGGAGCAGCTCACAGTTTAGGAAAAATCACTCTGATTGTAGTTTGGATAAAGGATCGGGACTGAGGGAAAAAGAAATAAATAATGAAAGGGACATTAAGACTGTTTGCCAAGCCCAGTCAAATAGCTCAGGATTAAAGAGCCTGCAAGCAGGTGCAGGGGCAGGGAGTTTGATCCCAGGGCCTACCATGCTGGCCCCACTCCTGGGAAATGCTGAGATGGCAATTGAGACTGGGCATGGTGGCACGTGCCTCTAATCCCAGCTCTTGGGAGGCTGTAAACATTTGGATCACTACGAGTCCAATCTAGCTGTGAGACTCTGAACACCCTGTAGACTCTTCCCTAAAATTAAAAAAAAAAAAACAGCTGTTTGCTATTAGCATCAAGTGGGCATCAGCCAGCTGGGACAGAAGGCTCCAGAAGGAAACTCTGGAGTTCCCCTGACCAAGCCCAGCATCACTCCTGTGTGTCCCACCAGAGTATTGGGCTGATGGGTGGCAAGGAGTGGGCTGAGTGAGGGTTGTAGCTCTCCACCAGTCATGTGAAATGATTTCAGTGGTGTGGCCATGAGTGAAGTGCAAGTGTATTGTACGAGGTATAGCTAGGGAGGGTGCTGGGGGTCTACAGCAAGAGCCAGCAGGCTCTGGGCGTCTCGTCTAAGAGCTGGTGAGCGTGGAAATGGCTTGTCTGTGTTTTGGAGTGAATATCCCAAATCCTGGGCCTCCAGGCAAGAGGATGATAGGAGAATGAAGTCACTGAAAGGGATGAGGCTCCCCTGCAAACTGTCCCCTGGTCACAGCCACTTACTGGGGCCAGCAAGACTGTGTCGTGGGTTCCACCCTGACAATTCCCATTCGAGCTTCTTAACATCGTTCCCATGACCTGAAACCAGGTTGCTGGTGAGCAGCTTTTCTGATTCCTCTAGATTTTATTACTTTTTTCCATGCTCTGAAAACACCAAGACTTCCCAGGTCTCTTAAATCTGCTTGTTTCCTGTGCTTGACCATCCAGCTGAGTGTACACGGCTGATTTCCTGCCAGTCTCCAAGCTTTTTTTGCTAGAGGAAGCAGTACTTCAGGATGACCTCAAGCTTGAATGTGACATTTGTGCTGCGCAAACTGAGGCAATCAAATCAGCAAAGCCTTCCAAGTATTCATTCAAGCAACCACTGAGTTTTTCCTACAGGTCAGAGTAGGCCACGCTTGCCAGGCTCATCACTGGTCCCGTAGCTCCTGTGCTCTTCCTAGAACTTCCCTTGCACTCAGTGTGACCAATGAGTGGTGAGCTGCGTGCATTCACTGGGCACCTACTATGTGCCTGTAGAGCGTGAGGGCTGCTGAGAATACAAAAATGGACACAACGTGGTCCTGCCTTGAAGAATTTGAATCTCTTAATCTGTTTGTCCTTTGATGCAGTCTTTCAGCCAATTCTCCATCAAGCATTTGGGGCAGCTTCTAACTCAAGCAGACCTGTGTCTCCCATGACATCTGAAGGTGGGAAGTGAAGCCAAAGTGTCTCAATCTCCTTTAGCCTCAGGTATTGACTAAAGCAAAAAGAAGGAGACTATGAGGCCCTACTTGAATGACAGGACCATAAAATCTACTCAAAGCTTTTCCAAATCCACTGTACTTCGGAAGTTTAGGTCCAATAGGTAGCATGGGAAAAAAAATGCACTTGGACTTTAAAGTTGACCCCAAG
This sequence comes from Capromys pilorides, assembly GCA_004027915.1. Lineage (NCBI taxonomy): Eukaryota > Metazoa > Chordata > Mammalia > Rodentia > Capromyidae > Capromys > Capromys pilorides. The sequence continues at coordinate 3,400 of PVKN010016777.1, read as the reverse complement.
TTCCTAAGTGATATTTATGCTTCATGAGTGGTGTTCTTAGATTCCAGGCAGTTCATAGGCAAAATCTTACACAGGACTATTTCATCAGCTCTCTTGGGCAAGATCCACGGCTTGGAATGAGAGAAGGTGCATCCTCAGCCCGGTCCTGGCAGATGGATGATGGTGGTAAGTGTTGGAGTTTTAGAAGCACTCATGAGGTCCAAGCTTCTGTTTTTATTCCATGCTTTCAAAACAGGTACTGAGCCCTGTGTATACCAGACACCCACTACTGTGTTAGGACTGGATGCCCAGCGGTGAGGTGTAGTCTCTAAGATCATGGGCTCTTATATACATTCTATGTCAGGCGGTGTTCAAAACAAATCACTTACATATGTGGAAAGTGAGCCACAACAACTTGCCCAATAATGCCTTGATAGGAAAAGAACTGATCTTTGAGCCAGGCAGCCTGGCCCCAATATCCACCGTAGGCTCTGTTGTATATGTCAGGATAAGTGAAGGATATGGGAGTCTAGAAATTTCCAAGGACCATAAGAAAGTAAAATAGGAAATCAGGGAACAATTATGACTGGCCAGCTGGAAGAAGAGAAACACTGACAAGGGCAGAGAAGGTGACAAGAAAGGAGATAGCTCAGCTGAAACACAATGGGTGCATGAGGCTGCCACACAGCAGTAGCATAAGAGGAAAGGGGCTCACAGCATGGAGAAATGGCATTCAGTGACCAAGTGGCAGGTGTTCAAGAACAGGGGCCATGGAATGCAGGGCCGTGAGTCTTGTGGGTCTTGTAAGTGAGGGCTGCAGCATTGGACCAAGAAGAGTCTCTCTAGCCTTGCCACAAGAAGCTTATGAGGACCTATTTCGGGCACCTGAGGTCCAGGTTAAGAAGCAAACACTACACAGATTAAAAGTACAAGCTCTGAGGACAGGCAAACTGGGCTCAGACCCTGGCTGCCCACCCTATGGCAAACCATTTATCTTCCCAGTTCTTTGCTTTCTTCCTGTATGAGGAAGAGATCATGATGCCTCCCTACAAGATTGCAGTGAGTGCATGCAGCGAAATCAAATGCCAAGTGCTGAACCGGTGCCAGCCACGTCGTCAGCAGTCTGCAAACATCAGCTATTACATCCATATCCACACTTTTGCTTCCTGCTAAACATAACTTAAGGAAACAGAATTTTGGCAGGCATTGTAATTAAAAGTAATAAATGCTCAATGCAGGAAACTTGGAAAGCTCGAAAAGCACAAAGAAAAAGCAATTATTCATACGCACACCACCTAAGGAAAACTGTTGTTAATATTTTGTAGTTTTATCATCACTTTTTTCCAATGCACCTCATAAAGTACAAAGCTTGTATTATGTGTATGTGTGGTTCTGTGGACTTCTTTTTTATTTTAATTCAGCACTAGTAGAGGCTGGGTTCTCCAGAAGCAAACACTGAGGCAGTTTTGGAGATGTGTAAGATATTTACTAAGAGGGCCAATGAGATAACTCAGCAAACTAAGTGCCTGCTTAAGCAAGCGCAGGAACCAGAGTTCAATCCCTGGCACCACATGCTGTGCCAGTCCCCTCCCCCAGGCACACTCAGACACCAAAACCCAGTGTGATGGCCCATGCCTATAATCTCAGTGATTGGGAGGCTGAAAACAGAAGGTCACTATGAATGTAAGCTGCATAGTGAGATCCTATACCAAGTACATACAAAAAAATTTTTTTAAAGATGTGTATTAGGGATCTGTTAGGTGAAATAAATCCATACACAAAAGAGACCTTCTAGAATTGCTTCAAAAAGTTGCTAGATGTGGTGGCACGCAACTCTAATACCAGCACTAGGGAGATTGAGACAAGAGGATCAATGTGAGTTCAAGGCCAGACCAAACTACATCACAAAATCCTGTCTTGAAAAGACCAAAAAAAATTTTTTTCAAGAAGGATGGGGATAAGTGAAGCAAATAATATTTTAAGAGATAATAAAGATAATGTATCTTTTACTGCATTAAATATTTTTATTTAAACGCTGGCCATATTTTTATCACTCTATGTGTATACACACACAAGTACACATACATATAAGCATGTATTGTATAGGGAGGAGAGTGAGAAAGAGAGGTAAGGAGAGGCTGATCCTACAGTCTCTGGAGCAGAGGGCACCCACTCTTCCCTGGCAGAGTATACTACCCCTGGTTGTCTGCACCAGACACATGCAATAAGGGTCAGGCTTCACTGTGTGTTAAGCAGATTGCACCATAGGTCACAACCGCCAACTCATAAAGCTCAGAGTTTGTGTGGAGCAGCTGGCACATCTGTCCATCTTCTTATCTGAGAAAAGTAGATCTTTAGAATATAAATGTATGTTTCTGCAAGAGAGAGAGAAGCATGCCCAGATTTATTACCCTACAATGTGAGCAAACATCTCTGGAGTAAATAAATCTCTAAATCTCTCTGAAACAATCCACTCTCTCATCTTCAAGGCATATTAATAATTCCTTCATTTTTAACTAAGTTCATTGATAATCCACTCAGAAATGTTGAAGCCTACAGGATGTATGAAAACACTCAGAGAACTGTCTCCCAACTCTGGGCTTGCCACGGCACAGGCCATCTTCAAGGGGCACTATGGTGCGTAAACCTGTGTCATGATGTTCTTCACGGGACAGAAATGACAGAGCTTTCTTTCCCCAGCTGCAGGCCAGACTAGAAACGATCAAGCTAGGAAGAATACCCTAGGCTTAAGCTGCTGACCACAGTGGAGGTGAGCAACCAAAGAGCTCACATGTGGTCTGAAGTCCTTCCTTGACAGAGATCTGAGCAGCTTGCCTCCACATTCATCCGGGAAACACACCAGGAACATGCTGTCCCTCAATGATTTATGATGGCTGCACATTCTGTCATAGTTTTAATTTTCCTGAGCACTGACTCTCTTATCTTTGAGCACTAGATTATAACTAACTATTGCTATTATAAATAAAACTGCCATGAATTCCCTGCTACATTACATCTTTGTATTCTTTGTTGGGATGAATTCCCAGAAGTCGAATTCCAGGTCAAGGTGTTTGGCTATTTTAAGGCCTTTGATTCCCATTGCCAAGCTGGCCTCCTGGAAGGTTGGGGAGGGTCATATTATCCTGAGCAGACAAGGCCCCTGCTTCTCCTAAGACCTGCAACAGTGGTTACCACTACTCCTTTAATTCATTGTTAATCTGATAGAGACAATAAAAAGTATTTCACTGACTTCATTTGTATTTTTTAAATCTTCTGGGTAAACGTTATCTACATGCTCTTTGTTTACTTTGCTTTCTTAACATCTGACCTAGTGGCTCACATTCATTCTTCCTTTCTCTACTGGGGCATTTTTTGTACCCTTTGAAAGACCTCTTTAACACATCAGCACACTCTCTCTATT
>PVKN010016776.1:0-17686 GCA_004027915.1 Capromys pilorides | reverse complement strand
GAAATGCATCAGCCTCCGATACAGAAGACTGCATCAGGAACAAAGGTTCTGAGGGCATCCTGGGAGCTCTGTGGAGGCTCACTGGAGGCCTAGTGGGCTTCTCGCCAGCCCCTAGGCTGAGATCAGGAGGTCAGAGGTGGGGGAAAGGCAAAGGGCCACTGGCTCCCAGCTTGCTTGGCTTGTGGATTCCTCTGCAGATAAACACATCCTTCTTTGTGTAGTGACACCAGGCCCCACTGAAGGCAGACACCACATGGCACCAAGAAACTTCATCCCAAAAGGTAGAGAAAGGAAGGTCAGGGGCAGGTGCGCTATTTTCACAATGCTGGGGAAGGAAGGGCTAGGAAAGGAGGCCAACAACCCACCATCCTCACGCTGTGCAAACCAACCAACCCTCAAACCAGTTTTCTGGAAGGGAAGAACACAAGAAAACTGCCCACTGCTAGAGAGACCATTTTCAACACATCGCCAAGAAATTCCCTGCATTCCGTTCCCAACTAACACGACATACACTCGTGTGTGTAAGTCACATACTGTTTGGGTTTGATCAACAGCAAAGTGAGTCTCTGCCCCTGCCCTCCCTACCACCACTGCCAGGGGCCTACATCAGCCGTCCAAGCACCACACTTTCGGAGGCTGCACAGCTGCTGCCACTACCTCGGGGACCAGGAGAAGGGCACAACAGAAGGCCAGCAGGAAGGCCGGGGCAGACGGAGCACAGTAGCTCATGTGGCTACAGCTCATTCCACATGGCGTACTTAAGAGCCAACATGGCGGCCAACTTTTCTCACTCCTCTTGGTAACACAATCTACTTCTATGGGAAATCCTTTTACTTCTCAATGTGTCAACATGTTACCTACAAAAACAAACACTCTGATGTGAACAATAACGATGCCAGCCAGGGAAAGGCAGCTGGAACCACATGGCAACTTTGCAAACTCTGGCTCCCCATCTGCTTCTGACACCCAGCACGCTGGACCATGTAGAAGCAGGAAGGTCTAATAGGGTCGATTCTCGCCTTCAAGTAAATTGTTCTTAGGATGAACTAACTGCATGAAATCAGAGTGGCTTTTGGACAATCTAGCTATGAAACAAAAAACTAGACTGTACGATGCAGTTATCCTGGCTGCTCCCCTGTGAGCTTGTCAGAACTTGTATGGAGGTCAGAGTTAAGCCTTAGCAGGACGCAAACGAAAATTAGTGAGTTCTTAATAAATTATGGCCTCTTACTATGGACAAAATATGGTATCTATGTTCATACCACAAAAAGAGCTGTCAAATTGGATTTGTTTTAAGACAGAGGAAACAGGCTATGGGAATGGATGTGTGTGTCTGTTACTTAGGGTGTGGCAGACAAGAAACTTAGTGTGACCCCAATAATGCAAATGCCGGGCGTTAGTAACACTGATGTCAGCCATGTCACCTCATCTGGGGTTCCACATCTGGTAAGAAGGTATCATTTTGTGATGGAAGATGAGGGGACTTCTAGCAAAGCTTTTCTCTTACGCTCTGCATTCAAAGGCTCTTGTGGCCGAAGCTTGGCCCCCAGGGTTATATTAAGAGGCAGGGGAGCCTTGAGTAGGTGGCACCTGCTGGCAGACACTGAGGTAACAGAGGGTGCTGCTCTCAGACCTAGGAGAAAGTAGGCCGCTGTCCTGAGCATGGGTTCTTATTAAGGAACGAGGCAGACCCCTGGGCGTCGCTGGCATCTCGGCTTGCTGGGCTCCCTCCTCCTAAGTGCTCACACCAGGACGCTCCATCTTGGCATCCAGCCTACGGGGCCCTCACAGGGCAGAGCAGATGCTGGCTCCATGCTCTTCAACTTTTCAGAGCTGTGAGCTTTATATACTGCCATCTCTCAGGTGTTCTGTTATAGCAACAGAAAATGAACTAATGAAACTTTTGCAATCCTTGGCTTAGAACCAGAATCTCTAAGGTTGGCTAGAAAGTGCATCTGTGTAACCAACAGCCTTTGGTGGAGAATAAACAGACAGCCTCCTGGGGCTGGCGGGTGTAGCTCAGTGGCAGAACATTTGCCTAGCACGCACAAGGCTGTAGGTTTGATCCTCAGCACCACAACAAAACAAAAGAGAACTTCCCATCATGCCTGCAGGAGATAATCGCAGCAGGAGCTGTCCCTGAGACCACACTGGGATGGAAAAAATTCAAGGAAGGAAAAGATCCCCGGGGCCTCAGGGTACAGCCTACATCTCGCACAGATTCTAAACTAATCAGGATACACAGATACCACGGTAATAAAACCAGAGAGCGTACTGAAGCTCCAGGCTGACACTCAGGCAGCAGCAGTAAGATCTGATCTAGCAGCGGCCGGAACAGGCCGGCAGAAGACACCCTGGAAAGTGGGCGGCACATTTGCAGCTTGGAAACAGAGAGAGACAGCGAGAGAGAAAGACAGAGAGACAGGAGAGACAGAGAGAGACAGAGACAGAGATAGAGCCAGAGAGAGAGAAAGAGAGACAGGCAGAGACATAGAGATAGAGAGACAGAGAGGCAGGCCAAGACAGAGAGAGGTAGTCAGAAAGAGAGAAAGGCAGAAACAGAGACACAGAGAGACAGAGACAGAGACAGGAGACAGAGACAGACAGACAGAGACACACACACAGAGACACACAGACAGAAAGACAGAGAGACAGAGAAAGGGAGAGAGACAGAGACAAGAGAGACAGACGGAAAGATAGGGAGAGAGACACACACACACAGACAGAGAAAGGGAGACAGAGAGACCGAGACAGAGAGAGAAGGAAGGGAAAGTCATGAAGCAGAAAGCAGCTGCATTCTCAGAGACACAGCACCGTCAGTTCTAAAAGGCCTTTGTTTCCTACTTTACTGGTTCTTCAAAGTAAGAGCAGCTATCTTTGACCATTTTGCAAATATCCTAAAAGTCACTTGAGAGGGGAAGAGAAAAACTCTCTAAAACTCATTTGTCATTATAACCTAAGAAAGTCTTCAGGGACAAATTACTGTAAATACAGAATAACTATCTGCTACATACTTCTGAGGCCTCAGAGAACATGACAGGCAGAGCTAGTAGCTGAGCACCTTGGGGGCAGGGACAGGCGCCTCACAGGGCTGGTCTGATCCACCCTCCCAAGCCCCACCCCGGGACTCAGGAGCAAGCCTGCTTCCAGAGCTGAGGAGGAGCTGTGGACGACCACCACATCCAACTCCTCTCCCTGGCACTGTCAGGCTCCTCTACTGAAGTTTCTTCCAGTTTTCAAAAAACCATTTGGCTTGCTATTTTGTTGTTCTGCTAAGGTAAATTATTAAAATAAAGAAATCAATCACACAAACTCTTACAATTTAACTCTACGTGTCTGTGTGGGCTGGGCCCAGGGCCTCACGTGCAGCAGGCAAGGGCTGTCCTTCTCAACTAGTACTCTGAGACACGGCCTTGCACAGTTGCCCAGATTGGCCTCAAACTCGTGGTTCTCTTGACTCAGCCTCCTGAGAAGCTGGGTTACAGGTGTGCCACCCCACCTAGCCTATTTTTAAGTGTGCACTTTAGCAGCATTAACTGCATTCATAACATGGTGTAATTATCATCACTATTTCCAGGACATTTTCATCACCCCATACAGAAACTCTTCCAGTCAGAAAGCAATCTCCTATCTTCCCTGCTACTCTATTCCCTGCTCCTAGGGAATCTTCTACTGCACGTCTGCCTAATCTGCTTCTCCAGATACAGGGAATCATGCAGTACGGGCCCTCGTGTCCCTGTGGCCTTGCTTTGCTCACATGGGTTCTCCGGCATCCTGCATGCTGGACGCAGCCCTGACTTCACTCCTTTCCGTAGCTCAACACCACCCCACCGAATGGCTGGACCTCCTTTAGCTCGTTCACTCGTCTGTGGATAGACCCCGAGTTGTTTCCAGGCTGTCCCTACACTTCCTTTCATCCTCTTTCAGTCCTGCTTTGTAGACTGTGAGGCTTCGGTTCAGGAGGAGAGACTCCTGCTGCTGTAAAGGCCACCAGGGGAAGCTGGACAGGGGCAGCAGCGAAGGGTGAGCCCTGCTTTTTCCCCCCGGCTCATTTCCATAAGTGTGGACAAGTGACTGAAGTCTCAGCTTCACTTCCTGTCCCCAAAGACCCTGCCTGCGGGAGGTGGTGAGCCCGAGACAGCAGTGCCTGCTAACCCTTGGCACCCTGCACCAAGCCTAGGCCCCTCTCTGTGAGGCCTGTCAGCCTCCTCGGCCAAGCCACCATCCTGTTTCCTGCTCTTCTCAAGGACCCTTGCATCGTGCCCCGCACCACCCAGTACAGAGAAGAAAGGAAAGGTCGGGGCCACCCCAGAGGCCACAACCTTTCAAATGGCCCCATACCTGGGCACAAAGATGGAGTTGTGCAGGAAATTCTCAAACACCTTCCGGTACTCGGCCTCCTCCTTCTCAGCCTGCTTCTCGGCTTCTGTCTTAGGGCAGGCGCAGCAAGGCCCCTTCTCCCCTCCGCACACTTCCGTCTTGGGGTTCTCTGTGACCTCCTCGACGTCAATGGTGCCGTCTGCATACTTCCGGATGGGGATTTTGTCTTCTCAGAAAAGAGACATGCAGAGAGGAGGGTGGCAGTGAGAGCCTGGCACCGCACACTTGCAAGGACAGAGGAGACTGTGGGCACTGTTAGCTGAGAAGCAGCTGGTTTCCAAGACAAGAAATTACACTTTCACGTAACAGGTGTGAGTGACACTGGGGCTCAGGTGCACCCGGCCTCCCGGCACAGGCGTCTTGCCGCCTCCATGCGGCTGGGTCCTTACCTTTGGAGCAGTAGTTGTGCCGGTACAGGTAGCCATCCTGAGGCTGCCGCTGCCACCGCACAATGTAGTAGCTCAGGTTCCCATTGGGCAGAGACGGGGGGTTCCACTTCACAATGAGCTGAGAAGAGGAGTTTGATGCCGAGAGGACATCCAGGGGAATGGAAGGGACTGGAAAGGAGGACAGAGTGCATTTCAGAAAACACATGAATTTAAGGTCAAGGCTATTAGGGACTTAGTGTAAATCAATAGGAAGTTGCAAGTATGACCTGGGTAAGAAGATAGCAATAAAAACTGAACCACACAGTGAAAACCGAACCTTTTCAAAGAGTATTAATTTAAATGCCAACATTTCCCTTTATAGCATCTATTCTTGGGTAATCGCTGTGAAAACAAACACAGCTGAGTTGCAAATGGAAAAGGTTCCCAGGGCACGGGTAGGGCAGGAACAGCCGACTTGAAATCCACGGTGCACTTGGATGCCCGCTTTTCTCTTGTATTACAGCCGCCAAGCTCCAACACGCTGACCTCCAGTGGTTTTACCAAATGGTAACACTGACCCATGTGGATTTTAAATCTCTGGTAAAAAAATGGTAAGAAGCCAAACGGAAAGGTGGAAAGAGGGGGAAGCTGGCTCTGTGTGTGTGTGTGTGTGTGTGTGTGAGTGTGTGTATGCGCAGACATACACACACACCTCTGTGGAAGGGATCAGGGGAAAGGCAGTTCAGAGAGCAAGGAAACCTGCCAACCTGATAATCTGCTCCAGCCGACTGCCTGAGACACAACTGCAAAGCGGCCTAAAGATGCAAACACGTGTAAGCCCTGATATTAAGCAGAAGACTCTGTTACCAGCAAACTGAACACTGATTTACAGGCAAAGCATTATAATCCAATCGACCTTGACTTACTGCTGACACCCAAACTCAGGCCAAGTGCTGACGTATGCAGGGAGGAAAAATGCCTTCCAGGACCACTAACACTGTGTTCTCAGTCCATGGCCACACCACTGCACGTGCCCAATCTTGGCCGAAGTCAAGTTCTCTCTGAGTTCACAGAAAAGCGTCAATTGGATAGCTTTTCCAAAACTCAAGAGGCACCTTCACAGTACGCACTGAATCAACAGGTTCACCCAAGCTATTTTTCAACGTAAAAGGAGAAACACAAGGATCCCAGCATCTCCAAGGGGTAATACTTTGGGGAAAGTCTAGGACTAATGCCAGCTTTTCCAGAGAAAATGTAACCACTTGATCCTTGGTCAATTTTTGAAGGAAGTGCTTCAAAACCAAACAGCTTATTTCTATATGTTTCAGTGATAGGTGTCACAAAAAAACAGGCCCAAGAACAAGTTATTAACCTGTCAATTCCACTTGTAAGGACAGGGCTAAAAGGTAAGGAGCAGATTCATTCTGTACAGGGATTGGTTTTTTAATCTTTTGAAGCAAAAAAAGATGTTTCTTAATAATATTCTATAGCAAGGAGAAATTCCCATTTTTCTCCAACTTGCTACTTGCTACAAGGATTGCTGGGCCATCTGGAGGTCGGGGGCGCTCTGGGGACTGTACCTCGCTCCCAGTACCTTCTGTTCCCTGTCTAATTCCTGGCTGCCAGGAGTTGAACCGCTTTGCTATGGCCTTCCTGTGAGGCACTCACCATCTTACCCTGGACCCAGAAACAAAGTGAGCAAAGGGAACCTCTAAACATGGGCTGAACCTCTAAAACAATGCACCCAAGTAAATCTTTCTTACTTTAAAATTATACTTCTCAGGTATTCTGTCCAAGCGATACAAAGCTATGACGCTATCCTAGCACCCTGGCAAGTTTAGCACACAGGCACAGAGGAGGCAGGTAGGTGACAGAAGATGGGTCCAAGTCCAAAAGCTGAGCCAGGAGAACCTGAAGTGCTGCAGCGAGAAAAAACAGGCACCCCAGGTGTGGTGGCACATATCCATAATTCCAGAGTTCTGGGATCCGGAGGAAGGAGGAGTGTAAGTTTGAGCCCAGTCTGGGCAACATAGCAAGACCATGTCTCAAGATACAGGCCACAGATGGCTTCGATCAAAAGCAATAGAGCATTACGTGCCCATGAGAAAGACACGACACACGTCCTACTGTCGATCTACACACACACTTGTCTATACAAGCAAGCTCATAAAGAAGCGGGGCAGGGGGCAGGGGCTTGTCTGGTATGCAGATACCTGAAGCATTGGTGCGGATGTACAGGATTTCACTCTTGGCCCCGCGGATGTGGTCATTCTCTACCATGGTGAGAGTCACGGCCTTGATGTAGACCGCGTACTGCGTCCAGGGTTTCAGCCCTTGCAGCAGGATGCCAGGCTCCACGTCCTTGTTGGGAGGCAGGTCCACGTCCACCATGTTCCAGCTGTTGGAGCCACAAGCATCCTGCCCGTCATACTCAGTGACGTTTTTAAAAGGTCTGAAAGACAATCGACCAAGTGTAAGGAATGCATTGGGCTCTGGCACCGAAACTCTTCGGAGTCTTCCCCATGGTCTACTTGGATAGCCCACTTTCTAAAGGGGGCCTTTCGGGAAAAATGAACAACCAATTGGATTTGTCCTCAAGAATACTACTGAGTAACTGGGCTCTGGAGCTCACCAGTTACACAGTATCAAAATGAATGCCCTTCCGCAGGAAGAACACGTTACCAGGACAGAAAATATTGCCCGTTAAGACGACATACAAATGCTATTTTTCCTTCTTCTTACTAGCAGACTTTTATTTAACATTAAGTAGAAACAAGAACAGTCATTTAACATAAACATCAGATTTGATAAAGGATGGTTTCTGGAGAAAACAGGAAAAAAAAAATGTAGCAGCTTCTAACATCTGAGTTGTTCACAGCATATTCCGATGCTTAAATATCTTGTAATATTCAAATATTTAGTTCCCAGATTGTCTCAGAAACTTAGCTATGCCTTAGTGAAATGAACAGCTGATGCTGCAAAGTATCATTTGGACTTTAAAAGAGAGCAAAGATTTGTGCACAGATGCATGACCGGGTAGGAATTCTGCATTTACGAGATTAAAGGGTCACCTCTCACTGGCTTCTGAAACAGACATCAACATAACCTGCATGCTGTCGCTACGGGAGACCACAAGGGATTCCTGCACATACAAACACTGAATGCAGGGCTGGTAAGATAGCTCAGTGGTCTAGGTGCTTGCTTTGGCAAGTGCAGGGAACCAGGGTTTGATCCCCGGTCCTGCATGCTGTGCAGGCCCTGACCCTGGGCATACTAAACTTGCAACCAAGTCGGGGCATGGTGGTGCATGCCCAGTGGTGCACACCTGTAATCCCAATGCTAGGGAGGCTGAAAACAGGAAGATCACTATAAGTCTGGGCTGTATAGTGAGACCTGTACCAAATACGCAAATGAAAAACAAACAAACACAGAATGCCTAGCATTCTCCATCCTGTTTCAGCTTTTGCCGTTGGCTGTGCCAATTCCAGGTCCCTGGCCCGGCAGTGCAAAGGAAAGGCAGCAGAGGCTGCCTCTGGTACCTCCGGCTCCCGCTCTAGGGAAGCCAGGCAGCCGGGATAGACATATGCAGGAAGGTGGGATCCACGTAAGGCAACTGTAGCCATGACCCAGGTGCAGGGGGTACAGGAAGGAGCAGGGAGACCAAGCAGAGCCTCAGCCTGCAGGAGGATGTCACACTGCATGGGCAGACAGCTGTTATCCGACGGCACGGGAAAGCCCGGCTAGCTTCAGGGAGAGGTCATGAAAAGCTGGAGACGTGCAAGCCAAAGCCAGTCTGGCTCCACTCCTCCCCTTGTTTGGGGTTCACGACCTTGAGCACTGGTTGGGACAGGCCTGTGGACGCAGTGACCAGCCAGTCTAGGGCTTCACCCCTGCAGGGTACAGCTGATGTAGGGGTTCGTGGGTCCAAAAGCTGAAACAGTATTTCAACCAAGTTGCCTGTTGTAGTTTATGACACTTGAGACTAACCCAATCCTCTAAGATTTCAAGCTATTCAACTCTCATGGTTGAACTTATTCCAACATCTCTAACTAGCACTGAACAACAAACAGCCCCAAGCTATCGCATTCCAGGTTATGGCCCACACTGATGGGATGGAGCCGTGGGCTAGCCTTGAAGGACATGTGCAGAAGTAAGCTGTCACCCAGCCTGATTCTCCATGGGGTCCCGGCTGGCTTCTATCCCAATAATACACACAACATCCAAATGACCAGGCATTGCCATGCCCAGGCCCACCAGCAAAATACCACCCAGTGCAGAAACTTACGCCTCCTTGTAATAAACGGTGAAGCTGATGAGGTCCCTGTAGTCCGGGGGCCGGTACCGGTGCCAGGTAATGATCATACGGTTCTTCCATGTGGTGGTGGAGGTGAAACGTAACACGTCGCTTTCACCTGGAGCACAGAGGTACACGGGTAGGTGACAGGGATCTCTAAAAAGACACCAATCTGGGTACTCCTGCCCTCCTCCCAAAAGATGGCGTCCCTGTCTGGAAGTGCAGGCGGCTTTCTTGTTTTCTACAAGCAACTCAAGCGTTTCACTGTGTGAAGACCCAAGAGGTTGTTTGTTCTAGTTCAGTCATTGCTCTGGCTATGTGCCCAGGGAAAGGATGTGAACCGGCGATTCTTCCTCAACTGGAAAGAATGGACACTCCAAGGTGCCTCTCTTTCAGTGACATCCCCAAGACGCTGACTGCCAAAGAAGGCCTGGCCACACGAGAGTGATTTAAGCTGGACCAAGTCTTCTGAGGGGATGGTACCTATTCTGGGTGTCTGGCTGTTCCTGCACAGCGGCCCGAGGCAGACACAGGTCTTCAGGTGGCCCCAGCAAGAACTGCTCTTAGCTTGAACTAGAAATGAAATTGGAACGACCCAGGATTTTCCTGGAGGCCTCCAGCTAGAGAGCGGGGCTGCAGTGGGCCCAGCCCTGCGTGTCCAGCGGAGGGGAGCAGAGGCTGCTGTGGTCTTGCCCCTAGGGATGCTGCCCTGAGCCCCTTATGGTCTCTGCTTCGGGTTCCACCTGTGGTGAGAGACAGGAAAGAGCTGGCTGCGGCTACACCGCTTGGGAGGCCCACACCTCTGACTGCCTGTCCTGTCCCTGTGTTTGTCTGAACGCCATCATGCACCAAGGAAGTGGAGCAGAGAAATGGAAGGGAGTGACACATCAGGAAGTCTTCTGCACCCAAGAAACTCGGCTGAGATCAGGAGCACCCTGCATGCCCTACTTGAGTGTAATGCTGAGAGAAACCACGCTGCATCTGCAGAGGAGAATGACAGCAGCTGCTTTCGTAGCCTGACCTGGCAGGGCAGGCAGGCTGACTGGGGAGAGAAGTACTCTGAGGATGCTCTCACGCATCTGCTTCTGCCCTGGTCTGAACAGGGAAGCAGGCAGGGGCTGGGCTGTGGGGAAGGGGCGCTGGCTACACTTGACCCCGCTCTAGCTGGCTTCTCTTCCCTCCCAATTCCTTGTGGGCTGAGCATCTACAATGCAAATCCAGACACACACAACCCAAGCTGTGGCCAACAGCTAAGCAGTTCACAGATCTACCTGTGTGTGTGTGTGTGTGTGTGTGCGCACGTGCATGTATGCATGCATGTGTGTGTTCAAATCACCTGTGATCATAACAATTATTCTATCTTTTTAAACCTAAAGTCAAAGGTGAAGAGATAATTTGTTTCAACTACCCCAGCCTACCAAATAAAGCTCTGCCCTTCTAAAACCTGTTTAAGAGCTAATAAAGGAGCAACGCACTGTGACACTTAAGGCCTAGTGTCACGCTGGCAGAAAGGCTGGGCTACTGGAGGCTGAGTTCCACGTTGGTGAGACCTTAGCTTCCAAGTTGTATCGCTAGAACAAGGTTATAATTAGATGGCTCAAAACCTAAAAAGCACTGTGGACATAAAGCCACAAGCTCAGTCCACCTCTCTCTGCCAGGGTAGGAGCAGGCAGGGCAGCGTAGGCGGGCTGGGGAGCCCACGGTTCACAGCAGTTATCTGCTTATGGCCCTTTCCACAGGACATGGACAGCAGAGCTGCTATACCCACCTGTGCGTGCGCATAGAAAGCGACCCTAAGGTGCATACGCTGGGAGCCCCTCTTCCAAGGCTGGGTGGGAACCTACTTATTGATGCAATGCTGAACACAGACACGGTGCTGGGGAACACATGGACCAGACAACATCCGGATCCGCTCACTATTGGCTGTGAAGATGTACAGATGAACCAGGGTCTAGGACAGCTTGAAGTCTCCCAAGGGAAATGGGAGGGGTCTTCCCAGTGCAATGGGAAAGCTGCCATCCCTAACAGGAAGAAGGCCTGTGGTTACCACGCTGCGGGGGGCCCCCGGAGGGCTGGACAGTGTCACTCACAGGAGGCTCGCTCGCCATTGTTCCTGGTGTTGATGTCCCCCTTGCTCTGGCGCCCTTTCGTCCCCGTCACTTCCTCCATGCGGTAAATTTCAGAAACGCACAGTTTGGGATTGAAAGCGAAGTACATCTTCCCTGATTTGATGGTCAGGTTGCGGTGGTCCCAGTCCCACAGCTGCTGCAGGTTCTGGTTGTCCAGGACGTAGAAGGAGTAGTTCCTGGGGGAACAGACATGGACACTAGTGTACCTGCCCGTGTCCACGGGCCACGCCTGCCTGCTGGCTCACCCAGCACGGTTCCCTCTGCGGTGTGCTCGGCTCCACAATGCGCTTCTTCTACCAATGCAAGATTTAGTTATTGACACCGTGAGAGACAGGCGCTGTTAACCATGGCAACAGCATGAGTCAAGGGCAACATCCTGAAATCGATAGGACCTAATTAATTTTATGATCTCTATTTTCAACATATAAGGCTTCACACCCTAGAGGAGGTTCCTTGAATCACTTCCTAGAAATGCCGCTGGTTGTTTCTCTCAGAGCCAGGTACGTTCTCTGCGCTTGAAATCTGTCCACAGGAGAGCAGACTCGCTCTGCTACCCAACCAGAACAGCTTACACATTTGCTGCAAAGTCTCCCATTATCCTTGGGAGTAACTCCTACCCATGCCCAACCAGCAGTGCATGATGGGATGGGAGACAGCTGAGGAGTGGGCAGCCCTATGCTGTTCTCTTTTCCACACACATCTTTCATCCTGAGATGTCTACACTTCAGTCCCTGCAGGTACAGGGAGAAAAGACGCCATCCGTCTGATTCTCCCCGTTCCAGGGCTCCCACCCCGGCAGTGAGCCTCTGTGCCCAATTCAATGACTGTCCACATTCTGTGTACAACGCTTGCTCTCAGAGTACAGAACCCCATACTCGGAGCTTCTGATGCAGAGGTCTGGGGTAGATGGAGAACCTGCCCTGCTTATAGGTATCGGGTAACGCTGACACTGCCAGTACTAGGATCATCCCGGAAAAACCACTGGGCCAACAGAGGCTGAGCTCCAGCACCAAGGTGGTGGAGGCCCAGAGCCCAGCTGGCTGGCCATGGCTTCTCCCTGAGTGCCCACGCTGTCCACTAAGACAGCCAGCAAGGGAAACTACTACCAGTGGCTACTGGGTATGGGGATAAACTGTCTTAGGGGGTGAACCAAGGTGGTGGAGGTCCAGCTTAGAGACCCGAGAAGCAACCTCTCCATGGCCTTCTTCTCTCACTCCCAGGAGAAGCCAGCAGGCAGTGCCATGGCTGATGGTCTGAGGCTGGTGTGCCAATGGGTCTGTTCCCCATGGACCTAGAACCCTTCTCCCCGCATTTGTTCCACATCCTGTGTTTCTTTCTAAGGTTCTCTGAGAGCTTAGATTTCAGAAAGCACTTTGAGCTATTTCTAAGATCCACTGAGATGCAAAAAATGAGCATAGCCAGGACAAGAGAGAATGCTAAAGTCTTCTTTTGCCCCAGAGGCTGTACCCACCAGGCACCTCTCTGTGCCTGCTTGGGAGCTTCATGCTCTCAACCAAAACCTCTACCCAGGCGGTGCACCTTTAGCTTGAGTCTTTCTAGACTAGAAGCACGAGTTGCTGTGACAATGTTGCCAAGCAACTCTGGACACTTCCTTGGGATTTCAGAGACCAGGAGAGAATTCATAAACGGAGACTATGGTGTAACCACGTCATTTGTGGGTTGTACAGTTCAAGGCAAAGGCCCTCTGTGTTCTTTGTGGCATCCTTTACTCACTGATAGGAGCACAGGGGCACGAGCAGGTGGCAGCTGAGCTCCATGTTGGCTTCAATAGCCCCAATGTCTAATGGAGTCACAGAGCTGAGGCGGAATCTGCCCTGCCAACCTGGAGCCCCTATCCTTTAGCACAGGCCCTTGCACAGACTGGGAGTACGTGAGCCACCCACAACAGGGCCAGTGAGTCCCACGCCAGCGCCTCTGAGCCAGGCCAATGCCTCTCCACAAGCTGTTCTTAGGACTTAGGTACATCCTCAAATGAGTCAGTACAGATCTCTCCCTAATGCATTTGTGTCTTAGAAAAGGGATCAAAGGCATTTTCCAAGAGTCTAGATGGTGACACAAACCTGGCTGGGTCTGCTGTCCTTGGGGACAGAGGCCTACCTGGTTCTCTCTCATTGCTGGTCAGGGACATTAAGTAGCAACTGACAACCAAAGAAGGGTCACCGTGATGGAAGTGGGTTTGCCCTAGCTCCAAAGGAGAAGACTGTAATGTCTCTGATAAGCCCAGGGCGTCCGGCTGCTCTCTGGTCCCTGAGACACACCTGGGGACAAAAGTCTCCTTAGTGGTAAAGAAGTCTCTGGGCTGGGCTTGGAGTAGGGGCTCATTAATCAGGTCTAACTTGCACCTCGACCCAGGATGAAGCCTCTTTTAGTAAACTAATTTCACTAGTAGGAAATAGAGCTGCACTGAAAATATCTTCTGAACAAAACATTCCTCTCCCCATGGGAGGAAGCAAGAATTATAAATCAGGAACTTGACAATGAATGGCAGGTCCACTAAAATTCTGTGTATTTGATTAATCACCTTGAAAAAGCAAGATTATCTTTTTATAGTAAACACAAATATTTTTCACGGCACTGAGAAAGCTGGGAGCCAGGATGCCAACATCAATAAAACCCAGGAGCTATGGAGCCCACGGAAGGTAAAGAAAAATATAAACAAAGCCCATATCAAACAATAATCAAGCCATTCATTAGCTGTCGTGCTCCTGGCTTTCCAACCCCAGCTTGGGGTCCTGCTCCCAGCAAATTTCTTCTGTGGTCAGATGATAATTAAGAGAGGGTATAAGGCAGAGACCTGCCCACGCATCTTCAAAATGAGCTTACATTTTCATTGTTTCTTAAAGAAAATGACTAAGGAAATTATTCAGTAAGTGTGATTTCATAATTGTTTCTAAGCTCACTGCCTTTACATTTGTAGAATTTTTTGGGTGTTTCATTCACTCCTAATGGTTCTATAATACTCGGGTTTTGTTGGTATTATTTTCTTGGCTTTCAGCATTCTCAATGTTCTAAAAAAAAAAAAAAGTGTCTTCACATGGATGGGTCCCATCTGCCAATCTGTACACCAACTGGGGTGGGTCTTTCACAGGCATGTGCGTGGCATCATGGGTACATACTCAACAGTGTCACTGTGACCACGCAGCAGGGCCAGCTGGGGTCTGAGTGTCAGTAGCACTGTTCTCTTAGGAGCAGCTGGGGATCTGAGCAGTCCTCAGAGGACGGCCCCTGGCACAGGGTTCAGAGCCTTCTAGCTGGGGATCCGGAGTCTACCTAAGCCCTCTTTCCACCTCTTGCTCAGTGACAACGCTGGGCAGTGCGTGTGGCTTCTCCCTGGCTGGATTTTCTCAGCTGCAAAGGTGAGTTACTTCCCTGCTCTCTTCTGGTCCTGAGGTCCTTGGAAGGACTGGGTGAGCGCCATATAAAAGGGTACCGTGAGCTGTGAAGTACCTCACAAAGGTGTAGGGCGATCTCTTCTGCTCTCTGAAGTGTCAAAGCCCCCAGAACAAAGTGTCAGAGAACAGAAAAGTCCTGTGCCCTCGTCCATGGGCCACAGCCCTCAGAGGGAGGAAGGGACAGTCCCCACTTTTCAAGCTCAGCAAGAAAATCTGCACATACATGAGATAGTTCAGTTTGTTTCTCCAAGGAGACACTGCTGCTGCCTGACAGCTGTCTCTAGAGGGCATCAGCATGCAGCAGAGTCATCCTCGGTACCAACACTGCAGCTGATGAAGGACACGGCTTCCTTCCCACAGAGGGCCCCTGCACTCCGGCTGCAGATGGCTGGCTTTCCTGTGCCCCATCCCAGATTCAGTATCACACCACACACTCGGGTTTGGCAAGGGCAAAAAAGTAAGCCTAGGTGAAGCCAGGCACCACAGAGATACTCAGAACATATTTCCTCTTGGGTGCTTTGAAAGATAGCTTTATTGGAGTATAATTTACATACCTAACATTTCACCCATCACTAGTGCCTAGTTCCAGGAGCTTCATTAAACCTCCACAGCTTTTCTGCTACCACTGCTCCCCATTGTCAGACATTTCTATCAGTGCTGAGGTCCTGCGCCCCTGCTGAGGGTCCAGCTCTGCGCCTAGCCCAGCTAGCACTATCTACGGTCCCCACGTCTTGCTGTCACATACTACTGGGAGCACAAGGCACAGCCTTGTGTGCCTGGCGTGCTCTCCCACACAGCCTAACATCTCTGGGGTTCACTCATGTTCTTACACGTACCATACTTCTTTTTATTGTTTAGCAGTATTCTATTGTGTCACGTTTTGTTTATTCATGCATCCGCTGATAAACATCTACATTATTTCCAATGGGTTGGTTTCGGGGGAAGGTGGGGTGCTATTACAAATGCCACTGCTATGAGCATTCACACACAGGTCTTGCATGGGCATGCTCTCATTACTCTTGGGTTGATTCTGGAACTGCTGGTCACATGGGTGAGTATGTATTTTTTTTTTTTTTAAAGTCCCAGGAAGGTGTTCAAGTAAGGCTGTGTCTCAGAGCCGCAAGAAAGCAGTAGGAAGGGCTGCAAAGTCAAGTGCCTGCAGCCAAAGCACAGCGATACCTGAGTGCACCCAAGAATTTTCTTTCCTTCCACTGAGGATTAAACCCAGGGCCTTATGCACCAGAGGCATTTATTCTTACCACTATGCTGCATCCCCAGGCTTACATTTCAGTTCTTATAATCTACCACTTCCAATAATTTTTATTCACTCCAACACAAGAGAAGTTTTGTTTGTTCAGGCCAGGGATTGAACTCGGGGCCTCTGCACTGAGTTATAATCTCCAGCCCTTCTTTGCTTTTTATTTAAGACAGGCTGGCTATGTTGTCAGGTGACTCACTGGGGTCACTTACACACACCGCCTCAGGGAATTTGAAATTTTAACAACTTATTTACTTGATGGCATCAGAAAATTTTACAGATATGAGAAATATTTGCTATCTTATTCAAGGGCATAAAAAATTATAGCCATCTTGTGCATACAGATTATAAAACCAGTTTCCTCTGTGAAGAGCAGGCAGAACTTGACTCTCTTAGTATCTAACATCATCCTCTAGTGTGAGGATTACACAGAGCAGGTGATGTCCCTGGGGACACCCTGGCTGTCGTTCTGGACAAATGGAAGAACATCTGTGGCAGCGGCTGCCTCCCCTTCTTCGGTGATAGACCACCCTGCTCCCTGTCCTGCCAAGACTCTGCCGTTACCTGTTGCCAGCTTGGAAGTCAGGTATGAAACCAGCTCACAGTGACGGTGAAAGATCAGGGGCCCAGCTGAGGACGGGGGGCCTCTCTCTGCTTTGGTGAAGCACTCGGGGTTCCTTTTGTCGCCTGCTCAAGAGATTCCGAGCAGGATCTCCATGTCACCTTGGAAAGTCAGTGCTATTGGGTGGAAGAACTTCCATATGATGAATTATTCCTCTAATCATCAAAATAAAAGCCCACAGAGCTTTCATCCCATCAGACCACATGGAAACATTTATTTATGTTCCCATAGCTACACGAAAGGTTCAAGAAGTACAGTATGTCAAGGCAAAAAGGAGACAAAAGCTATCATCTTACTTCTGAAGTGCTCTGAGGATGCAAGCATATGAGAGGGCTGGAGTAGTCACTCCTCACCTCTGCGGCATGGACCGAGTGCCCGGAACTCCTGAGAGGAACAGGGATGCCTGACTCCCGCCCACCCCAGACAATGACTGAAGGAGAGTTAGGTGTAAGGCGGAAGCTAAAAACGTCTTGAAAGCCTCCCCGATCCCCTGAGGATTGTGTAGCAACCGCTGGGAAACACTGGGATCAACGTTATCCTGGCTTACAACAAAACCCCACTAAAATTAAAATCCAGACAGCTTTGCTACTCCGGAGCCTCGAATGTGCTCCGTGATCTACCTAAATTGTAACCTCCGCACCTGGGTTGACACCTTACATGGTCCTAGTGCCACCTACCTCTCCAGTGGCATTTGTCAAACAGGCCCCAGGATGCCCCAACTTGTTGCCCTTGCTCCTGCCACTCCTTCCCTGAATTGCCCGTCCTCACCCCTTCCTCTCTCCCCAGAAATCCTTCAAGGCCTATCTCACATGCCATCTCATCTTGGAAGCCAGTAACATCTTCTCCCTAAGGAAAGGCACATGCCTTGTTTTTCCGGGACCCCGCACCCCAAGCTGCGCAACACGCTCCTCACTTGCATCTGTTCATCACACCTCCTTTTTTCTACTTTCTGACTTTTCAATCCCTGCAGAAGAAATGAAGTAGCAGCTGGAATTGTCAGACCTAACTGTATCCCTAAGCCTAAAAAGGGGAACAAGTCAGGTGTTGCTACTGGTCACCCCTGAAGCATACAGAGCTCCCTAAGAATTTAGGGTAAGTGGAGATGAGTTACACCTTTGATCACAGCTAAGCAAGGAGCTGTGAGAAAACAGCTCCTGCTAGGAAAGGTAAGAGTCTTAAGGACCCTGGCTGGAGGCTCAGCCTTGAGGAAACAGTAGGCAGG